>VWZP01009913.1:2000075-2028333 GCA_013396995.1 Dicaeum eximium | reverse complement strand
CGGCGGCGTTAAACCCCGAGCTGTGCTCGGCCCCCAGCCTGAACCCCGAGCCGTGCCCAGTCCCAGCCTGAATCTAGAGCTGTGTCCAGCCCCAGCCTGAACCCAGAGCTGTGCCCACTCCCAGCCTACACCCAGAGCTGTGCCCGGCCCCAGCCTAAACCCCGAGCTGTGCCCGGCCCCAGCCTAAACCCAGAGCTGTGCCCAGTCCCAGCCTAAACCCAGAGCTGTGCCCAGTCCAGCCTGAACCCCGAGCCGAGTCCAGCCCCAGCCTAAACCCAGAGCTGTGCCCAGTCCAGCCTGAACCCCGAGCTGTGCCCAGCCTCAGCCTGAACCCCGAGCTGTGCCCAGTCCCAGCCTAAACCCAGAGCTGTGCCCAGTCCAGCCTGAACCCCGAGCTGTGCCCAGTCCCAGCCTAAACCCCGAGCCCTGCCTGCACCTCCAGCCCGAACCCCGAACTGTGCCGGGCCCCCGACAAATGCAGCTTAGCTGGGAATTCTCAGCCTCTTTTCCTTCAGGGAGAAGATGAGGTGGGGCCAAATTAATGATTTTCATAGGGATTCCTGATTTCTGGTAATGGCTCTGCTGGGAAAGGTTTTTCAGGTTGTGGTTAAAAGGAGAGGGAGAGAGGCACCTGCAGCAGAAGCAGCAGTGGCTGGGCAGGCAGCTGAGGGTATCCCAAGGGAATTCTGTGTCAGATCCCTCTCTCTGAGCTTTGTTTACATGGGTGGTCAGAAGAAGAAAAACCAGTCACTGGCACCAACTTCAACACAACACAGAGCTTGAAAGATTGAAGAAATTGCTGTGTGAGAACGCAGCCTTTGGGAGAACAGCAGCCTTCAGACCCACAGCTGTCCACAGGAGCTCTTGACATACGGCCCTGCAAAACAGAATTATGGAAGGACTGGGATAAAAAGTTGTGCCAGGGAGGCTCAGGTTGGGCATCAGATGGAATTTGTTGCTGGAAAGGGAGGTCAGGCCTTGGCAGGGGCTGCCCAGGGAGGTTTGGAGTGCCCATCCCTGGAGGTGGCACTCAGTGCCCTGGGCTGGGGACAGGTTGGGCACTGGGCACAGCTTGGAGGTCTTTTCCAACCTCAGTGATTATGGGATTCTGGCTTTGGCATGACCATTGCAAACACCATTATTATCTCATGAATAACCAATAACTCTCCCAACTTTATGGATGCTCTGGAG
Source organism: Dicaeum eximium (assembly GCA_013396995.1). Classification (NCBI taxonomy): domain Eukaryota; kingdom Metazoa; phylum Chordata; class Aves; order Passeriformes; family Dicaeidae; genus Dicaeum; species Dicaeum eximium. The sequence continues at coordinate 2,027,142 of VWZP01009913.1, read as the reverse complement.
TTCTCCCTTGCCTGGCTGAGGATTGATGTCTGAGAGTGTAACACTGCACCAAGCACTTGAGTCACGGAGCAGAGCTGAGCTGAGATCACACTTGACATGATTTGCAGCCTCTGAGGCATAAATCAGTGTGCATGTGTAATGTTCCTCACCCTTAACCCGGCTGACATGGAAATACTGCACTGCTCTGGGCTCCCCACAACTGCAGTGCAAGCAAACAAGGCCCAGAACAGACAAATGTCAATCAGGAGAGACAAGGGAGAAAAAAAATCAGGGGCATAAAAAAGTCAGAGCTCATCAGAGCCCTGGAGACAAGACAGCTGTGGCCTCAGGGCTCTCCTGGAGACAGCACAATAAGAAATGGGTGGACTTTTGCCTTCATGCAGAGCTTCCATCCATCTCCTGTCACCCCAGACCACACAGGAGCAGCAGATCTCACCCTGAGCTCAGGGAAAACCCAGTCCAAACCTGTGCAGGTGCTGGGAAGAGAGGTACCTGTTCAGCCAGCCAGGAGAGCAAACCCTTGAAATACAACACCATTCATTGCTCCCTTTGCCTTTCACAGCAGATGGAGGAGGGTGGGTTTGAAAGAGAAAGAGAAAATACATTGATCAGCAGTATAAATGAACAAATAGCAGGATATACCAGTAAGATGCAGAAAAGCCCTCAAAACCCATGTGTGTCATAGGGAAAAAACAGAAAGTTGGTTACAAGGCTGAGGTGCAAGGCCCTGGTGCAAGATCATCACAAGTAACAGCAAACTGAAATGTCAATTGTAATTAAAACTTTCAGGTATTGAAGGTGGAGACAAACAAATGACAGATTTGGAGAAAAAACTTAAAGATGCAACACCCAATTTTTAGCATTTTGATGGATAATGACACACACAGAGCAACATAAATGCTCTGAGCTCAAATTAATTATGTTAAAATAATAGGTAATTTGTCTGTGTTGAGAACATATAATTATGATGATTTTTTTCAAATGTTTTAAAATAATGTAATTTCAATTCATAATGCAGGGTGGAGATTTTGCTGTTCAGTGTATTTGCTGTTTATACAATATTTTCAATGTCATTGCTTTCCTGTACAATAAATAAAGCCAAAACAATCAGTTAGTACCCTAAGATATTCCTTACTGCTGTAGGAACTGTAAAATAACTCAATATGAAAATGTTACTCACTGCAATGGCACATTGACAACTGTGATTATGCCTGAAACCAATACTGGAACAAAATAGAAATGTATTTTTGTGTTGAGTTGTTTAATTCTTCACTGTCAGGACACGGACCCCGATCCACCCAGGGGAAATGTCAGGTGTTTATGGGGTTAAATGTGCCTCAGTGCCTTTCCCCCCATGGAAAATGTGGGATAGAAAAGTAAGGGATGTCATTTCAGGGTTGAATTCAGCTTCCTCCACCTCTTATCTCTCTGCATTTCCTCTCTCAAATATGTTTTTTTCCCTCAATGCAAATTGGCTGCTCTCATCTGAGCAAAGTTTTAAAACAGACTCACATGATGATGATGATGGTGGTGATGATGAATATGTCACACCTGAAAATGAACTCCTTAATTTATGGAACGCATTTCAGCACTTTTTGTATAAATATAAAGGTACAGTAAAACTCCACTGGGAGGAACATGATAACAAATAAATGCTGAATCCAAGGCTGTACAGCTCCAGTCTCACATTTAGTCATTTTTATGATTATATTTGGGTTAAAAATGGAAAGCAACACCAGCAGAGGGACTCCCTTGATACTCCGTGGAGCTCTGCCTGCTCCCTGGCAGGGCATAGAGGTAATTTTATTCTGGAAGCTTTTGAATGCTTTACAAGTAATAGGAACCAAGTGGGAAAAGCATATTCCATATTTTAGTTCTGACATCCTCGTAGAAAAGAATATAGAAAAAAAAATTAAAGATTCAAAATAGTTGCCTGTGATTCAGTACCTAAAGACTTGGTGGTGTTTTTCAGAACTCCCTTGGGATGTGTAAATGTTTCGGAGCTGGGAGTACCCACGGGAGCTGGAGTCACTTTTGGCACTTCATCAAACTAACGAGCCTTTGAGTGATGCTCTTCCCAGGTTCTGCTCTGCTGGGGGGGAAAGGAGAAAACCAAACTGAAATTTAGACAGAATGGAATTCCTAAGAGCTGGGACAGCCAGGATTTATTAATCCATGCACTCCCGAGCTTACAAAAAACAATCTTCTGCCTTCAGTTTTGCTCTATAAATCCTGCCCTCCTTCGCGAGGTCTGTGCTTCCAGAAGGCTGCGGAATTCAGGACAAGCAGTGCCTGTCAGTGAGGCACAGAAACAGCTTTTTGGGGTCAGAGACAAGGGGGTTCCACTGGCCACTGACACGGGGACTTCTCATCTCTTGGCTGTTGGAGCAGCCCTCTCCAGCTTTTACTGACAGGATCCCCTCAGCCGAATGAACTGCTGGGAGAGGAAAAGAGAATTCCTTTTGTACTCCACAATTATCCATCAGCTATTAAATACCACCTCCCACACCACTGGAGCTACAGGAAGGAGAGTCCTGTTCTGAGTTTAGTGGGTTTGTCCAGGTGAGCAGGAGTTGAGTCTCTATTTATGCTACTCTAGATGACATTTGATGTGGTTAGAATGATGAACAAAGTATAGGAGACACTTTCTTTGTGTGCAGATTTTAATTTACTCAGATATGGCACAGAACTAGTGTGACTGCCATGTTCTTCATCAGAAATTAATTTCAGCTTTGCTGTTGTACAGGGAAAAACTGTACAGCATTTTTTTTAGCAGGGATATTCCAGCTAAAATATCCAATTTGCTGGTCCTTAGTTAGCAGGTATTTAGCTTAGTCAGTCCTGGTGTGAAATTAATAATAATATAATAACAACAACAACAACAACAATAATAATAATAACAACAACAATAATAGATTTTGGTTTGGTATCACAACTCAATGCTGCTATAAATGAATTGTGTCACCCACTGCAAAAAATATTATATATATATATATATATATATGAAAATGTAATCCTTCTGAAAAAAAGGCTTCTGCTTTGTGTTCGTGTCACAAGATATTGGTACTTGACTTTTTCAGGCACTGAAAAGATCATGAAAAGGGTAACAAAGATGAGAGGGTTTGCTATTAGAATAATGTCTGCACGCAGAAATGACAGCCAAGGAAATACTATCTGAACTTCAACTGCTGCTCATTGTCATTTTACAATTAAATCTTTATCAGGCTAATATTCCCCCTGGTCAGATGTGTTTGCTTTCCAGGAATCCTGTAAAAATTCATTCATCTGTGAATTTCAGAGAACGTGGCAGAGTATTCATGGAGAGCAGATTTTAAATGGGCATTGAAAATTTCACCATCAAATCTATTCAGTCAAGAGGCAGAAACAGAAGAGCATCTTCCTGAGGAAGGCAGAATATCAAATACATAAAAGATATTTTCTCTTAAAGCACTACAAAATACAATGTATCTCCACCAGCTATTTTTCTATTGTGGAAAAAAATCTTTTTATGATAATCTTGAGAATAGATCAAAATGAGGCATCTGTTGGATACAGAAAATGATAAACCCCGATTTGCTGAGTGACCCACCTGAAAGATCTTCCAGTAACGATAAAACCGTGCTGAAAATGAACCTTTCCTAACTAACACCTCCTTCTACAAACTGAGCGCCGCCTTCGGGTGATTTTTTATTATTTAATAGAAAACGCAGAGAAAAATGAGAACGGAGGAATGTTTTCCGTGTTTTCCGTGGGAAAGGGAAGCGTTACCCACGCAGGTTACCTGGCGGCTTGGGAGAGCAGAGTCGGGATTTGCAGGGTGGGATCGGAGGCTCCAGGAGAGGGTGCTCTTTGGTTGGATTTGGCGTTTTTTCCTCCTCCTCTCGAGCCCCTGATCCAACCGAGGATACTTTGAAATCTCCTTCCACACATTGTTTTATTTTAGGCTCATTAGGATGAAATTCCGTTTTAAATAGCACAGCCTAGCTCTGAGAACTTCGGTGCCAGCATAAATTCTTGCTCAGCCGTGTTGAGCAGAGCACCAAAGAGAAGTTTGAATTCCAGAAATCCTTTGTGTCCTGCCTGGCCGCTACCTGGATCTTATGACAGAAAGGTGACTTCAGCCGACAGAGTTCTGTTCCCGGGGGTCTTCAGAAAATCCTCGGGGAAATGAGAGGCACATCCTGCAAGGATATTTCTGGGAGCACTCACAAAAGGGAAAAAATATCTCAGCAAAACAAAGAAATGAAGCCTCGTTGCACACCAGGCTTAGCAGTTCCGTTTAAAATAACCTGTTATTATCTAATTAACAACCTCGCTTATTATCTAATAACACCTCCTTGGAGGTGAGTGTTTAGCTGCATTTTGGAAGGGAGGAGAGGGGAGCCAGGCTGGAGCAAACCCCCTCCCGTGATCCAGCTGCCATTCCGGGTCCTTGTCCCGGCTGCCCGTGGGGACATTCCCAGCTCCAGCACCCTGGGAACGCTCCCTGCCCGGAATTCTGTGGGGTTCCTGCCTGGGAACACCCCGAGCTGGCTGCGCCTGGCAGAACCCTTCTGCTCCCAAGGGGATGAATTCTCGCCCGGCTCAGCTGGGATGGACAGGGCAGGGACAGCTCCAGCAGTTCTGGGGTCTGTGACAGTCACCCCAAAAGGGCTCTCCAGGGACGGCAGGGCCCTGCCAGGTGTGTGCGCACATTTCAGCAGCGGGGAAGGAGATGCTGCTCCCTGCAGGGTCACTGCGGGCTCGGGACACCCTGGGTACCTCATCATGGGAATCGGCATCCCTCTGGGAAGGGGTCTGTATGGGAATCAGCATCTCTGGGGAGGGGTCTGTATGGGAATCAGCATCTCTGGGGAGGGGTCTGTATGGGAATTAGCATCTCTGGGGAGGGGTCTGTATGGGAATCAGCATCTCTCTGGGGAGGGGTTTGTATCGCCACCGCTTCATCACGAGGCCATTCCCAAAGAACTGGAGCCCTGGAGCTGTTTCTCGGGACGATCCCGGCTGGCAAACCCTCCCAGCCATGCCGTGCCCGGTCCCACCTGGCCGGCAGCCCGGAGCAGGGAGAAGAGAGCAGCATTTCCTGGGATTTATGGCACAGCCCAGCTCTGTGGGGGCTTCCCATTGCCAAAGTCTCCTTTGCCGTCCCACCGCCCTGGCCTTGTCCGTGCTGTGGATGCTGCAGCTGTTCTGTGTGCAGGTAAAACAAAAGGTTTGAATTAAAAGTGACAGTGCTGCACCTCTTGTTGCCGGTGACAGTTTGGTGGGACGTACCTGAGAAGTGTGGAAGGCACTGCAAGGTCCTGCCCTCCTGTTTGCATCCCAGCATCCATGTGCTTCCCAAGCTGGCAAGTGAAAACATCCCCTGATTTTTTTTTTTTTTTAATGGAAAATAACTTTTCTGACTAAAATCATCCCACAAAGCGCACAAACAAATATTTTTAATGCTAGTTTTGGCCAAAATCTGAAGGAAAAAAAGGACATTCAGAGCTCTTGAAGCTCTCAGCAGACAAGGACATTGTCCATCAGTTCCCAGCTTTTCAGGGGAAAAGAAAACAGGTTCACAGATGTAACTTTTCCAATTAAAAATCAATTTTTGCCAGAAAGCCACTCTGATTAGTTTTAATGAGAGGTAAGCGATGGTAAATGACATCCTGTGTCTACAAATTATGCGTTTGGGTTCAGAGCTGCCCCGCAGCCTCCGCTCAACACCACAAGGACCTGGATCAGCGCCTTGTTTGGCACCGCTGTGACATTTCCAGGATTCGCAGGAGCCGGATTTCTGCAGGGCGCTGCCCATTAACCCCGCCTGGCAGGGCAGGCAATTCTCAATTACTCCGTGCCACGAGCCCTGTCCCCATCTGCATTTCCATTTAAAGCTTGGCTTTTCTGCTCGGGAGGAATTAAAATCCAGGGAGCCACAGTACGGGGTGGGTTCGTGTCCTGTCGTGTGCCAGCATTTGGGGCTTTGCTGTGCCAAAGGGAATTTCGGGAAGGACCCAGCGATCTTTCACCGATTACTGCCCCGTACGGACTTAATTAGCCCCTAATTTCCTAATGTGTGTCGGGGATGGAGCTTAAATGCTCCTAAATTGTGGAGAAGAAAGCACGGCTTAAAACGACATTTTCTGCACGACTCACTTCGTGCACTCAGCCAGCATAAAAAGTTCTATCCCCAATTACATTGTTTCTAATTGTAAATATGAGTGCATAAACCGAGCTGTTGAGGCGTGGATTTAATTCTGAAACACGAACTTATATTTCTACCGACGTATTCCAGGGAAAAGTCAAGCAGCAAGGAGTTTCCCACTGATAAGAAACTGCAAAAGTTCCATATCTTCCATTTTTCTGGTAATGATCACTTCTGTTTTGATCACTTTTGTTTGTTGCTCCTCAAAAAGTGACCTCATTCAGAGCAGAAAAACCAAACCAACAATGATTTAATAAACACAAATGATTTGTAAGTATTCTGGAGAAGTCTGGAGTGATTGACTTTCTTTGGTGCCCCTGGTTTGCCAGCTGCAGGGGGGACACTGAGCACAGCAGTGAGGGCACAAGGGCTGGCTGGGGACAGAGCAGGACATGGCCTGTGGCCACAGCCAGTGCCAACATTTGTACATTTTTGTGTGTTTTATGCTCTTCATTGCACAGGCAGAACCAGAATGATGACCCCAGCCTGGAGGGGTTTCCAGCTCCTGTAAGATCGAACTCTGGCTGATCAAATCCTATGTGATCAAACACCAAACCCGCTGAGTTTCCTTTCACAACTTTGCTTCTTTTTATTTATTTATTTATTTTTAAATTGAACATTCGCCTGCCAAAAGTTCTCTGAACCCATGATTCTCCCCTGACACCAAATCCCACAAGTTTGGCGCGTGCTGTAATCTGGAGGGCACACAAGTGGAAATTCCACAAACACTTGGCCAGTTGTTAACCCTAAAGCGTTGCTGGGCGTGCAGTGGCAGCTGCAGGAATCAGAGATCCCTGCCCTGTTCCCAGATCCCTCCCGATCTCTGCCATGAACAGCACAGGAGAAACCTCAGGGTGGGCTTTTCACCTTGCCAAGCCAAACAAAGCAGCTGCTCTTGGCAGATGAAGGAGCTGAAGAAGAGAGCAAACCCCACCAGGGCTGAGCATCCCCTGGTCCCAGTTCCTCCCGTTCCTGTCCCAGGGACACTCGGTGGCACCAGGAGGACCCAGGGCTGCCCTGGACGAGGTGCTGAGCACAGACAAGGCACAGTCTGTGTGCTCAGAGCCCTGCAAGGCAGCTGGGGGATGGCAAAGCCCAGCCCAGGGGACGTGCAGAGCAGGGCAGGCAGAGGAGTCAGCACAGCAGCTCAGCCTGACACGAGCTCTGATCTGCTCAGGAGCTGAATGGATTCAGGCTACGCTTGATAAGCTTATCTTGAAGTAAGACAGAAGCTGGGCTGCTGGAATTCCTGCTGTTGCTCTGTCATTATACAGCTGAAAGTCAGGAACTGTCAAGTGACATGAATAATATCTGTCCATATTTAATCCAGCGAGCTGCTGACAATTGCCTCTCACCCTTCCCCTCAGTGCTCGAGCTCCACCAAAGGGTTTGGAGCGATCACACCGAATTTAGGCAGATCTGCAGCTGCAGAACCACGCTCCAGATAAGAACCTCACTGTGTCTAAAATGGAGAAAAAGAGGAGATAGCAGCAAGCACAAAAAACTACGGAGATAATTCTTCCTGGACCAGAGCAAGGAAAAATGTTGGAGATTGTGCTGACACTCGTGACGTTACAAATGCTGAGGATAATGCAGAGTAGACTTTTTTCCCCCTCCCCATTTCAAAACAATCGCATTCTATCTTCTTATAAGATATGAGGAAGATTGTTATCTCGCATAATGAAAAGCAAATGACAGGCAGATAAACTTAGGAGCTGTTTATAAAGCCTTGTACAGTGTTCTCCATGGTACACAGATAAGGAAATCACATAATTGAAATGGCTACAAACAGCATTAAAAAGGCATAGAAGAGGAAAATGAGGAGATCAAATGCAGAAGGCAGACAAATTTTAGATTATTGGTGGAGGTGTTTGGGTAAGGGACTCTGTTCCTCGTGGGAGCTGAGCACCTCCTGCTCCTGCAGGAGCCTGAACTCCCAGCCCCATTTCCCTGTCCTCACCCATCCCAGGCACCCCGAGGTTTGGCACTTTGGCTCCTGGAACAGCCCCCAGCTTTACCTGTTCTTCACAATTTGCCCTGTAGTGCCTTCAAAGGTGTCTTTGTTCTTCTTCTGAAAGCAGGAGAGGAAGGCACCAGAAATGTTCTCTGCAGAAATGGGAAAAATTCAAGTCCTTTCCGATCTGAGTAAACAGCAAAGTGTCTTCTGAACTTTCTCAGGCACAGAAATACCATGGAAATGTTTTCACGTGTAGGTAGAACAACAGCAGAGGAATCTCTGCTCTGGGGTAGATTTAAATGGAAACCTCATTGTCAATGTGAGATTTTCTGGATGTCCCAGAGCCCCCAGACCTCAGCCAGGGGACCCTGTGGTGTTCCAGTGCAGCATCTCCCAGGAACTGGAATTCAGGTCACACTGGAAGTCCTTACACTGCAATAATCTTCCCTAATTAGAGGAGGAAGGAAGAACTCAGCTGGACAAATGAGCTAAAATCAGGAGAATCTTGAACAAACATCTCAAGCATTAATCATTTATAGAGAAAGAAGAAGAAAATCATCAAAATAATTGAGCAATTGCAGACAAATGTCACAATGCCTTGTATTGCCAAAATCTCATCATTGGAAATGTATACGTCTGATTTCCAGGTTTATTAATGAAACAAAAAGGCATCTACAACAGATAAATAATACATCATATGGAATTCACACAGTCTATTTATAATAGAGATCAGTGACACCTATCAACTCGCATTAAATCACATCATGCAGATTTTGCCTCGTCTGCACATTGTCAATCTCTGCTTCCTCTTTCCCTGCCGTGGTGACAAAAAAGTAACTTGAAAAGGGCTGTCTCAGAAATCCCTGCAAGAACGTTTAAAAGAGCAGCAAAGCTCAGCCAGAGTCACTGGGAGGTGCTGGCTCAGCCCTCAGCTTGCCCAGAAGCCGCTCTGAGGGCACAGCAGGGCTTTGGCTCACAGGTTGGAAAATCCGGGTCACACCCAGAATCCGGGCGTGGGATGAGTCAGGGGCAGGTCTGGGAGCAGAACTGGGCTATCAACCCTGTGAGCTGTAAAGCTGAATTGTCCTTTGTCCCTGACCTGTGCCCTGATGGAAAAAACGGTGGGATGAAGTGGGCTTTGAAAAAGAAGTTTGCGTTTTTACAAGCACAACCATTAAAACACAACGCGGGCTTAGAAACATCCTTCAAAAACAACATAAATAAGTTATTTTGTGGAAGAATTGTTTACCCTGAGAAGAGATAGAAATTTCTAAACCAGTTTAGAGATCTGTAGGGGGAACGTTCTCAGTGACATCATCAGAGATGGGGGCCGAGGAGGCTGAACCCCCTGGATTTTGCATGCAGCTTTTAAAATATAATTAGTGATCTAACATCAACAGACGTCACTGGCTGTGGTAATGTCTGCGGCAAATAAATAACAGTGGAACACAATAAAACTCCCTGTAATGTACTCTGCTGTAATATTGATGGCAGCATATGGCAAACATCTGACAGCTGTTAAACAGATGTGGCAATTAGCAAACCTTCTGGTCATGCTGGTGAGATGATTATGCAACACGTTCTGCAGGAAAATCCCCGACTTCCTGCTCCGGGGGGCTCTGCTGCGTGCAGGGCTGGTCTAATTCCCATTTAGGGCTGGTCTAATTCCCATTTAGGGCTGGTCTGAACTCCCATTTAGGGCTGGTCTAAACTCCCATTTAGGGCTGGTCTAACGTCCCATTTAGGGCTGGTCTAGACTCCCATTTAGGGCTGGTCTAATTCCCATTTAGGGCTGGTCTAATTCCCATTTAGGGCTGATCTAACATCCCATTTAAGGCTGGTCTAATTCCCATTTAGGGCTGGTCTGAACTCCCATTTAGGGCTGGTCTAACATCCCATTTAGGGCTGGTCTGAACTCCCATTTAGGGCTGGTCTAAACTCCCATTTAGGGTTGGTCTAATTCCCATTTAAGGCTGGTCTGAACTCCCATTTAGGGCTGGTCTGAACTCCCATTTAGGGCTGGTCTGAACTCCCATTTAGGGCTGGTCTAACATCCCATTTAGGGCTGGTCTGAACTCCCATTTAGGGCTGGTCTAAACTCCCATTTAGGGTTGGTCTAATTCCCATTTAAGGCTGGTCTGAACTCCCATTTAGGGCTGGTCTAAACTCCCATTTAGGGCTGGTCTAACGTCCCATTTAGGGCTGGTCTAGACTCCCATTTAGGGCTGGTCTAATTCCCATTTAGGGCTGGTCTAATTCCCATTTAGGGCTGATCTAACATCCCATTTAAGGCTGGTCTAATTCCCATTTAAGGCTGGTCTGAACTCCCATTTAGGGCTGGTCTAACGTCCCATTTAGGGCTGGTCTAACGTCCCATTTAGGCAGCATTGCTCACTCATTTCTCCTAACCCCAATTTTTTTTTTGAGTTGCTGCCTCATAGAAGATTTAGAGAAATCCCGAATTTAAACAAGAACAATATCAATTCAGCTGTGGAGCAGATACTTCAATTATAATAGCTAATGGACAAATTGAGAGATAAAAAGACTTTTCTATCATGTTGAAATTCAATGAACAGTTTTCAATTAGGCTCTAAGTATAAAAGGGGAAAAAAGGAAGATACTTTTCCTTGATGTTAACATTGCAGGAGAAGATGAGAGTAACTTCACTTTTTCATTATACAGAAGAGGTGCATATAATGATGCATATTTAAATTATAAATCAGGTCACTATCTGCCAAATGAAAGCAATATCAATTAGAGCTGGGGTGGATCAGGCTTTAAAACTCCTTATATTTAATGACAAAAGTATGACTGTTACCCTCACCCAGCCAACAAAGGGATAATTTAAGGCAGTAAGAAATCAAAGAGTGATGTCACAAAAATAAGCCCTCACAGCTTTTTGGATGGGATTATTATAATTAATAGACTTCCAATGACTTTTTCTAAAATATTTTTTTGCAGGTTATGGGCTTTCACAAAAGCATTTATTGCAGGCATAAAATATATAAAGCTCTAAAGAGTGGGTTTGAGTAAGGTTGACTTGAGGGTCCTTAGCCTTTCTACTCCAGTAATTCCTGTAAAATCAGAGTTTCATTTATAGGCTCAATTTATAACGCTGAATTTATGCCAGTTCATCTGATATCAATCATGATAATAGCATGATCTATTGTATGTCACTTGTGCTAATGCAAATTAAATATCATTACATTACAAAAAAGCCTTATGTTAAAATAACACGGAGCGTGTAACTTGAACCAAAAAAATTAAGGATGAATTAGCAATTTGGGCTGATCATATGTACAGATAATAAACATAAACCCTTGCACATCTTGTATATAAAATTGTATAGATGATGAAAAAAGGAAAGCTAAGCAAAAAATAAAATAGATTAAGGTTTGTGTAGCGAGATTAACACTGATTTTCCCTTTTCATTGTAGTTAAGGTCAAGCAGTGAGCAGTTTATTATCTTCCTTTTAACCACTGTGGTTTTGAACCTCTGGCTTTGACACAGAAGTCCTAGGAATCAGCTTTTAAAAATCTTCAGGTTTGCAAATGTCGTGGTTTGAATCCCCCAATGTCTTTATAAATTACATCCTCACACACTCGTCATGGTGTCTGTGCATTTGGGTCTGGAACTCTCCAGTTCAGGGCAGCTGAAATGATCAGGTAATCCTTACAATTTCCTTACTTCATTACCTTAAGGTAATACCAGCTAAGGTAGTCCTGAGGTTAAAGCGCACCCAAAGATTTCATTGAAAATTGTTAAAAATTGTTTCTTTTGGAGTCTTTTTGAGTCTGCAGTCCATGTTCTCTGTTCCCTGCTGAAGTGGCAGGACACCCTGTCTAGATTAAGTAAGAGACATTCCCGTGCATAATTGCAGTTTTCCACATAAAATTTGGGAATATCTGCGATCTTTGTGCAGATCTTCACGCTGTGAATGTCCTGCAGCATTCCTCAGCTGTGTCTCCTGAGCATTACACACCATTTACACAGATTAAATCCCCCCCTGGCAGTTTCTTCTGGAAATGAGGAGCAAGATCTCTTTGCTTGGAGATGTCTGTGAGTTCTGCTGCCGTGGGAGCCCTGCAGGTCCTGGGACACTTTTGGTTCTAGATCAGGCATTTCCTTTTGACAGTTACCTGTGGTGATAAAGCCCTGAGCTGCCTGAGCTGTGGCTCTGTGTGCTGAGGTAAAGCTCCTGTAAAAGTTGTGTTTGTTACCTGTGGGACCCTTCCTTTTCCTGCAGTGTCTGAGCTCTTTGCCATCATTCCCACATCCACCAGTTCAGTCATTAAACCACAGAAAATGGGGCTGCTTTCCTTCCTGAGCGGGGAAGGAAGTGCAGGGGGGCCCAGAGCTGCTGCAAGAGGTTTTGGGGTCACCTAATTGCCCCTTCCAGTACCTGAAGGGAGCCTAAAGGAACATGGAGAGAGGGATAGACAAGGGGGAACGGCTTCAAACTGCCAGAGGAAAGGTTTGTTTCAGAGATTTGGAGGAAATTGTTCCCTGTGAGGGTGGGGAGGTGCTGGAACAGAATTCCCAGAGCAGCTGTGGCTGCCTCTGGATCCCTGGCAGTGCCCAAAGCCAGGCTGGAGCAGCCTGGGGCAGTGGGAGGTGGTGGAGCTTTCAGATCCCTTCCAATGCAGACATTCTATGATTCTGTGATAGCAGCTGTGGGAATAAAAACATTCCCAAACCTCCTGAACCCCCATCCAACACTGCTGTCCTGGGGTCTGGGAACCTCCGTGGGAAAAAAAAAAGATAATATTTCAATTTGTGGCTGCTCCAGTGAAGCTGAGGTTGGCTCGTGCTGTGCTGTGATCCCTCTCTGTTCCTGACTCCTGGAAGGAATGGAACACCCAGAACAGTCCTTGGAAGGAAGGGAACACACAGCACAGTCCCTGCAGTGTTCTGTGGCACTTTGTGTGGCACTTTGTGTGGCACTTTGTGTGGCACTTTGTGTGGCACTTTGTGTTCTGTGGCACTTTGTGCCAGGGTTCAGCATCCCTGGGCAATGCTCCCTCCACGTTTTGGATAATTAACTGCACTCCTTGGAGGTGGAGAGGAGAAACTCGGCAGATCAAACCTGGCACGAGGCTTTGCACATCTCCTGTTACACACAGCAGCCTGATCTGTGGAAGCATATTCATTATTTCACATTTTTCCTCCTTCAGATGGTGGCACTGCTCGTTTCAGAAGCAGAACTGACACTCTTCACTGCTCGTCGTTACAGATGTTAGAGAGATTCTTTAATGTTGGAAGGAAACACAAACCTCCTAATGGAGATCTTGGCAGCTAAGTGAAAGGAAAATAGATTGTTTTAAAATATATTTATAGGTCTTTTAACACATATATACTCTGACAGTGATCTGGGAGTTTAAAAAGTCTATTATTAAATTTGTTTTAACACCTCTGTTTACAAAGTTTCATGTGCTCCTTTCCTTGCCTGCTTCATGTGCTAAAATTCCAGGTTTTCCATGGCATTTGGACAAACCTCAGCTTATTTTCATGGACCTCTTGGAAACTTTATCCCAAGTTCAAATAAACCCAGTGCTAGTGCTGGGTTTAAATCTTTGCCACGAGCTGAAGCCCAGTGTTTGCAGCCTCAGAAAGGTCTTAGATCTTCATTTACGTTTATTTCTGATAATTCAAAACCTGTCTGTGACACGGCAATTCCTGAGGTGAGCAGTGAATGATCCCCACCTGCACTCTCACATTGGTCCCACATCTGCCTGACTTTAATCTCCTGGCATTACAAAGTTCAAACACTTTGTGGATGTGGCTGCCAGCTTGTCCTGCTTATACCAAAACTTTAATTCCCTTTTCTGCCCATGAAGCCTCCAGTTAGACAGGGACAGGGTAAACCAGCTGTGAGATTTTTTTATGGCTTTCCCTCAAACACCAGGTACTGGCTGGGCTCAGGGACAGGAAACTTCACCCACACACCTGGTTCCAGGTGGAAATTCTGCTGTTCTGCCTTAGAAAATGCCAAGTTCTGAGGTATCTTCCCGTTCCAGAGGAACTGACAGCCCCAATCAAACCCCTCTAAATGCACCCTGGATTTCCCATGAATTATTCAGTCTGCAAATAATTTATTAGGTGAATTTAACCCCCTTTTTCTGTTCACAGATTGCCCCTGAGCATCTTTCAGCTTTCTCTTTGAAATTATTAAGTGGGTATTTTTAATGAATCATTTTGAGGATCAGACTCTCCACGACACAGAACTGCTCAGATCTGTCTGAAGGGCCTCTGTGCTGCTCTTCAGGTGTGACAGGGCTGGGGTTTTGCCTCAGAAACCTCAAAAAAGGCTGAGGAGGCAGCTCAGAGCTTCAGCATTTCTGGTTCTCAGAGCCTGGGAGATGGCCCAGCAGCAGAGCAGACACAGCTCTGCCCCTTGTGCTCCTCACCTGGCTGGGAGAGCACTGGGAGTCCTGTCCTGCACCTGCCAGGGGGGCAGACAGCTCTGAGGGACCCGAAACACAGCCAGAAAAGGTCCTGGGGGCATCCTCAGAAATGAAATCAAAGGTCCTGGGGGCATCCTCAGAAATGAAATCAAAGATCCTGGGGGCATCCTCAGAAAGGAAATCAAAGGTCCTGGGAGCATCCTCAGAAAGGAAATCAAAGGTCCTGGGAGCATCCTCAGAAATGAAATCAAAGGTCCTGGGAGCATCCTCAGAAATGAAATCAAAGATCCTGGGGGCATCCTCAGAAAGGAAATCAAAGGTCCTGGGCAGCATCCTGAAATCTGCATTCTGAAATGCAGAAATGAAAATCAGGGCTTGTGGCTTTGGAACTCCACAAGAACCATCTGCCAGAGGTTTTCCTGTTCGACAGGAGCATCAGGAGCACATCTGTAAGGAGCTGGTAGAAAACTCAGAGGTAGCAGCAGCTCTCCAAAACTCCCAGGGAGGTCACAGAGCAGGGTTCAGTCTAGGTTCTGATTTGGTTCTGGTTTTGGTCTTGGTTTTGGTTTTGGTTGGTAGAATCCATGAATACTCTCCCAGCGAATTCCATTCATTGGGAAATAAGAACAGAGGGAAGATGGAGTGGAAAAGAGCAGCATCAAAAGTGCCAGCACCAGGAAGAGATAAAACCAAATCAGTATTCAAATTACATGCGTGTCTCAATTTTGCTTTGTTATTGTGTCACTATTTTGAAAAGCCCAAATTATGCTCATAAAAACTTAAGCTATCCATACATATGTATGAAAGTGTTCAGCTTCAGCAGGGCTGAGACAGACAAATCTGGGAGTGGGATTCTTTTCAGGCTGCGAGAAGCAAATAATAATCAAGTGTAGTTGAGTTGTGTGAGATATTGGGCCTGGAACCACCTCCTTTGTCTTGTTCTCCTCCAGGAGACAAGGAGTAGTCTGAAGGAATTTTGGGGCCTCGTTCCAGAATGCAGAGAGGCCAGTGGCAAACTGGCATTGGATTCAGTGCCTGGGGCTGGGCTTTGGTAACTCCCTGCTGCAGTAACTCGGGTCTGTCCTGACACAAGTCTCTCACTTTTTTCTCCCTGTTGTTTTTTTTTTTTTTTTTAAAAATATTCACCTTCTCATTCCATAAACCCATGAGAAGGTTGTTTACACAGAAACAGCCTCAAATACGGCCTCAGACGTGCTTGTTGAAAGCATTTCTGTGTGAGAAGAAAAAAACATGGAAGCACATGCTATAGGAAGTCAAAATAAAGAAACAGGAGCAGCTGAAGAGGAGTGAAAATAAGATTTCAGTGATCCCTGTGGCACCCACAGCCAGCAGCACAAGACCTGTGTGCCTGCAGGGAGCTCGTGGGCAGTGGGAGCAGAAAAGGGCTGGCAGCCTTGGGGGAATCACAGGGTTCCAGAGGGAATTAGGAGAATTTGCATTGTCTCGAGTGGAAGTGATGCATAGAATGGCTTGGAGCATTCACAGCAAAAAGGGGAGGGGACAGGTGCTAAAGGCATCCTAAAGGGGAGCAAATACCCAAATTAAGGTGAATTTCTCTTTACTTTTCCCATTCAAACTGACTGAATTGAGTGTTTGAGTCCACCCCCTTTAATCTGCTTTAACAGAAACGAAACTCCCAAAAACCCTGGGAGATGTTTGGCTCTCCCAGCCCTTGTCCACCTCCAGCTCTGTTCTTACAACACTGCATTCAAAAATCCCCCCAGGGATGTGGCTGATGGCAAACGTGGCCAAGTGGAGTTGTCTGCTTCTAACTGAGCACCAAAGTGTCCCATCCTGGACTGCTGAACAGGAGATTTCCCTGGGCTTGTGTTTGTCACTGCAGCAGCTCTCTGAGGCTCCTCTTCCTAAAACACCTCCAGGTCCTCTCCTGCTCCCTGCCCTGGGAAAGGCAAAGGAGTCACAGCCTCTCCCTCCTCCTCTTGCCTTCAGAAGATCCATTTCTGTACAAACTTCCCACTGCTGGAAAGCCAGGCCTTGAGTCAGTCTGAGAGCTTTGTCTCTCATGTAGAGAATTCAAGGAAAACCAGCAGAAATCTATAAACCCATTCCCAGCTTTGCTAAATGGACATATTTCACCACTTTTGCAAACTTTTGTGGCTGAATTGCCTTGGACTGCAGCCCCCAGGTTTGATTAGAGCTTCGTAAGATAAATGTTCAATAATAACACCTGTAATAAAAATGGGGAACACAGCTCCACCCCTTCCTTCAGGAAAATTTTATCCCACTAAGTGATTGCAAAGTGGCCCCAATTCCAAGAGCCTCTGCTTCAATCTTCAGCACATTTCTGGGGAAGATTAGAATATTCTCCCCTCTTCTGTGATGAATTAGCTGTGTTTGGTCGTATTTTTTTGAGGGGGGCAGGGGGAATTACCATATCACTATATGCACAAGAGATCAAATGTATGATTAAAAATATTTATAATACTGATGTGGAAAAGAATGATATGTTAAACAGATAAGCGTATAATAATGCATGTCTTACCCATAAAATTTAATTTATCCCTTGGGCAGGGCATAAACTTTGCTCAAGAACAACATGTTTTCCATCTATAGATTGCAGAGCTAAACTGCTTAATTTTACAGCAAATTGATCACTGCTGTAATATTTCAGGAGCAAAATGATCCTCAGCAGTCAGTTCAGTTTCAAAAGCCCAAATTTATAGTTCTGCCTCTGATTTAGTGATAAGGTTTTTTAACATATTGGGCATTTCATCACTTTCTATCGGGAGTCAGCGTTGCACCAACAAAGAAATATTTTTTGAAATCAACAACAACAACAATAAAAAAAGGGCCATAAATAATATACATCCAACTGACAGAAGAGTTTAATATTCCCTTCAGACTGGGAGGAGATTACTCAGGCTGCTGTCCTTGTAAACACTCGTCCTGTACTGGGCATGTGCTGCTCTGCTCCGTGCCTGGAACCGCTCCCAAATCCCTTCCCAACTGCTCAGGAAACCTTTCCACTCCTTTTCCCGAGTGGCCAAACTTCATTTCACCCAGCGCACATAAAATTTAGTGGATCTAAAGTTACTTGACACTTTTGATATGTTTAAAATAAATGTGGAGGGATTTAATGATGTGAAAGTTCATGACTCAGTAAAGATTGCTCCCTAGCCGGGGTCTGAGGATAGACACCTATAAAATCAAATTATTATTATCACAGGAGCCAGGAGAAAAAAGTAGGCCCTGCTGAGCTTTATTCACAGAGTTTTTGCATTCATTATGCTCCTTCTTGTTATGAAACAAAGGGACCAGGTAGGCTGAAATCTCAGAAGGTTTTCTCAAGTAATTCTTTGCAGCAGCTCTTTGTGATGACTACAGTGAATTTTTAGAAATCCGATCCGTGTGCCAGGAGAAGAGGAGCAGGACACGTCTCCCTTACCTCAGTGTGGTTGGGAGGGCTCGTTCTCGAGCCATAACCCCTTAATTAGGGACACTGGCAAAGTGAGAGTGAAGGCATGGCTTGGATTGTTCTGAACAGAGAGCGTTCCTCGGGACCTCTGGCACCAGCGAGTGGGAGAAGTTCCCAGCCTGGAGGGTTTGTGTGTGCTGCACAGGGCAGGGATAAAGGGGAATTTGGGGTTTCTGTGTGTGCTGCACAGGGCAGGGATAAAGGGGAATTTGGGGTTTCTGTGTGTGCTGCACAGGGCAGGGATAAAGGGGAATTTGGGGTTTCTGTGTGTGCTGCACAGGGCAGGGATAAAGGGGAATTTGGGGTTTCTGTGTGTGCTGCACAGGGCAGGGGTGATGGCTGGGTCCCTCTGAGTGTGCCTGAGCACAGCAGCGACTTTTCCAGCCCTGCCCAGCCCCACTGATGCCTTGAGAGGCTGCCCCAGAGCAGGGGCTGGGCAGAGTTACAGAATAAAACAGGGATTTATTCAAAGCATTTCCTCCATGGGTCCANTTGGAGTTCATTGTCCAGTTCCAGCTTTAGCCCATCCAGTCCCATCCTTCTTGTTTTTCTCTCTTCAGCCCACGTTGTTTGTGCTCTTGGGCCTGAGGTTTGGATCATTTGTCCTTGGTCCCCAGCTGGAGCAGGAATTGTTTTGTGTCCCTGCTCTGTGCACAGAGCTCACCATCCCATAATGTGAAGCCCAGACCCACACACTAAAGCAGCACAGAACCTGAAAAATAGAAAAGCTCAACCCTGAGGCATCACCACAGGTGCCCCATCCCTGCTGGTCCTGCCCAGCAGCACCGTGGGCACATCTCTGAGCACAGAACATCCCTGGGGCACTTCCATGACCACAGAGATGATTTCCCAAAGCTGATTTTCCCTGCTTTCTGCAGGACCTGCACGCTGACCTGGACACACAGAGTGCAGACACAGTAATTAGGGCTTTACTTGGGCCTGATGTTTCTCTGGAGGCTGAAAGGGTGAAATGTCTCTGTGCACAGTGCAGTGTGAAGGACTATTTCTCATGGTTCTGCTGTGTAATAAAAACAAGAGAAAGGGAAGGATCAAATGCCGGCAGTTTGGCTTTTTTTTTTTTTTTCTTTTTGGTGTGTGAGCAAAACAATAATTAAGGGTGCATATTTCACCTGCAGTTATTTAGGAGTGGAGTTTAGATCAGGGAGATGTCCAAGGCCCTGATGGAAGCTCCCAGTCAGCGCTGCAGACGCCGTGTCTGGCCACAGCCTGCCTGGCTCCGTGGGACTGTGCTGGGGAGGAAGATGCCAAGCACTCTGGCTCCCCTTAAAACCTGAGCAAAAGATTGCAGCTGCAGGCTCAACTGCTTTAAATGTTCTTCTTCAGTCAGAATATCCATTAATTGTCCGAGCATGGAATGCCTCCCACACCTCTGCTAACAAGCACTCACACAAATAATCCAGGAACAGGGTCCTTATCCAAACTTGTTCACTTTTACTGAGAAGAGTGGATAAAAGGTGATTTATGTTAGCCACTATTTCAAATCTATTTTCTAAGGCTCAAAATGCAGCTTTGAAATACATGTAAGACTTCTAATGGAAGAATGCACTCGAGGTTGTGAATCTTCTTTTAATTACAGGGTTAAGTGTAGGAAATCCTTTACCAATCAGTTGCAATTAAAGAAGAAATGTCTCTGCACAATTTCATGGATTTGTTTTACTTCACATCATCTTTCTCAGGTGGTTTTCACATTAAGTCCCTTCTCCAGGATTTAAGTTTTGCAATTGTGCTCAAAGACGTGCTCAGTTCTACACCTGGGTGCTACAGAAGGCACAGTGAGAGACAGCACAGAGAGTGTGAAACCTGGGCTGTGCTCAGAGGGGCTCAGTGTCCCACTCTTGGAATATCCTCCTCCAGGGAACCTCCCAGAAAACCATGGTGGGCACAAATCACGTCCTGTAATGATGTGAATGTCAGATGTTTGTCAGTGAATGTCCAGTGAAATGTTTAAGGGATGTTTTGATTTGCTGTGGCTCTATCTGCACCCAGATCCTGAGCTGAATATCAGTGAAGTTGCCTCGGTGTCTTGCCAGGGTATCTTTGCTTAGCAAACACAAGGCACGTTTAAATTTCTTTTAGCTTGCAACATTCACCTACTGAAACCTTTACAACGCTCCTATTGGAAAACAAAAAAAGCTATAGGAGGAAATAAAAAGCAAATGTGTGTGTTTGGATGAACTGGGGATGTCTAAAGTGCATGCCAGTAGGTAGAATTGGATTTATGAGGCTGGGTTTTTATGTGTGTGAGCTTCACAGCAAACTGCAAGGGTCTGTCTGACCCGAGCAGGGGGGTTGTGTGAGTGGCCTGTAAAATGACAAAAATCACAAAAATCACATCTCCCAGCACTCCAGCTTTGCTAGGGGCCCTTTCCAAATTAATCTGAGAGGAAGACAAAATAATAAATTATAAAATATTAAGCACAAATGAGCCTTTTGACTTGTCTAGACAGTCTGGATCAGATTTTCAGGGGAAAGTTATAGGAGAAGGTTATTGGTGCCAGAAGTCAGCTTTTGTGCATGCAAATGGGTCGTTGCTCCCAATGCTGAGTGCATTTCCAGATATTGTCTCAGGTTCAGCTGCCAGCCGGGGCTGAGCTGGATTTTCCAGGCTCTCAGCACACAGCCCTGCAGTCAGAGCCCAGCAGAGCCCAGCAGTGCTGGCCCACGGGTGGGGTCTGTGGGGCACCTGCACAAAGCTGGTTCTTTAACCAGCCCTCTTTAGGTGAACAGAAGCAAAGCCCTGCTGGGAATCCGGGCTTTGTTTGAGCAATGAACACACAGGAACTGGCCCTGAGCTGCTCTGGGGATCTGCTTGTGTCTCACCTCTGTCAGTGTTTGTGGATCCTGATCCCTTCCCAGGGCACGAGAATCCCTTCCACTCACATCCCTGTCGCCCTGAGTTTCAGCCTCCTGATGTTTAATTTTTGTGATAAAGTTTCTCATGAGGTTTTTCTGTAAACTTGCAGATGTTTTTCTAACTGTCCTTTTGCTTTTCATTCTTTCTCCTGGGAGGAGAAAGGTTTGATGGACCTTTCATTGACCAGTGTGGTTGGAGAGGTGGTGACCTCATTCTCCAATCCATGGTCGTTCCCAAAACTCTATAGAATACATGAATCAAAATAAAGTTTTTTCTTCTTTGCCTTTCCCGGGCTGAAGTTTGCTGTGTCTCTGTGATTCGTGTCGCTCTCTGTTGTGACACATCCCCACCTGGAGCAAGGAATAAAGTCCTTCAGTCCTTGGGAATCTCTCCCAAAATCAGAATCCTCCACAGTGAGTTCTGGCCTGCCCCACAGAGGAGCCCAGAGCTGTGTGGGGTTAATGCCAGGGTTTGAGCCTCCAGGGGCTCCCGTGGCTCTGGCTCTGTTGGTTTTCTGTTCCCTGCTGCAGGCACACCCAGCTCTGCCTTGCCCTTTGCATTTTCACCTCCTCTAATTCCTCCTGATACATTTCACAGCACCTTCCGACAGGATTCGTGTTTGCTCCCGGGCTGCTCCTCCTGTCCTACATATGTCAGTAACTTTCTGCAGAGTCAGACTCTCTTCCCTCCAGAGTTTTCTATTGTCATCACTTCTGAGCTCCACCACACTTGCTGCCCCTGTTAATTCCCTTAAAAAGCTGCTCAGTTTTGTGTCACCAGCAGGGCTGTGCTGGCTGTCCTCCCTCAGCTGCCTTTGGCACACGACAGAAAACCTCTTTTCTGGACACAAAAATCACACAGTCTCTTGGCTGATAGATCACACACGTAAATACAAATATTAAAATCTCGATCTGTTATTGTCTGGTGGTGTGTGTGCTTTTGTGGAGATACTCTTTGTTAAATATTGTAAATACCGTGATACTCCCCAAAACAAATTCTTTCATTGCATTCTTTATACGTTTTTGTGCCCCTGCTTTTTCAGCTCTGTCAGAATTGTAACCCAGGACATCTGAGGGGAGGGATTTTCATAGACACAAATGGGAATTAAGTGTCCAATTAAATTGGCTTTTAATTGGAGTTGAACAACTGGAAAGCCTTTGAAGAACTCTGCTACACTGAACCTCTTAATTTACCCTGAACCTGTTTGGTGATGAAAATCTCAACTCTTCAGCTGGAGGGAGAAGTTTCTTTTTGCTCCAGTGGCCACATTATCATCCCCAAGTATCCAAGGAGTTTGGTGTTAGTACAGTTCATATCTGGCTGAGAAATAAACTCACTCTGATTTTTTGCCTTATGGTCAAATAATTGAGAAATGTAACTACAATGAGCAGAAAAATCAATAATTTAAAAATAATTCTTATTTTGGCAAATAGGTTATTCTTAATTTCCTCCAAACATGATTTCCTATTGCCAAAAATCTCCCTGTTTTGTAGTGGAAATGGACAAGTGGGGATATTTTTAGTAAAAGGAATATTTTGGAATTTATTTCTTTAAATGTTAGTTGTGCTCATTAGGGCAGACCTTAACAAAATCCAATTGCTGATTAAAAGAATTACAGAGACTTCTGTAAATTTTCCCACTTCTTTTTGAGCTTTTTGATACATAGGAGAATAAATAAAACAGATCTTTAATAGATCAGAAAGGCAAACATCCAACCCAAACCTGTTGCTAGTGAGGAGTCAAAAAGACAAGTCTATTTTGCACCTCTGAGAAGGTGGCTGGGATTTTAGAGATCCTGGCTCAAGTCACAGAAGATGTCCTAAAACAAGAATAACAGAAAAACATTTTTTCCCACATTCCCTCTGATTTTTCTCTCAAGCCTTTCCCTTTTGCTTTATTTCTGTCGGTGGGAGCTGAGGTGGGGCTGCAGGGGCAGGCCCTGCTGGGTGGGAGATCTCTGCTCACGCACATCCAATGCAGATTTCACTTTCCTCCTTTGTATTCCACTGTCCTGCAGCAGGTAAAGGCAGACAAATGCACTTCCACTGACAGAGGCTCGCAGAGGCTTTGGGGTGGGAAGGATTTTGGTGATGGTATCTGGAGTAGTTTGTCCCCTCTGCACCTGGCAGGATTGATTGCTTTATCAGTAAATGATCCCTGATGGATGGCTCCTGGGCCTGGGCATCAGTTCAAAGGGAGGATGATAATTCAGTTTTACTGATGCCACGGAAAGGGGAAGTTAATCTATTAAATTGTTGAGAAGTTTTACAATTCCCCATGAAGTGTTTAAAGCAGAGCTTCTCCACCTTTGCCACTGCCTGACCCACTCTTTCCTCTTCCCCTCCTTTTTATCCGTGCCTGGAGCACAGAATTAACCTGCTGGGGGAGGCAGGGTGAGCCTGCCCCTGTTAGGGACAGAGAGGATCTCAGACACACACCAAAAGTAATGGGGACATTTGGTGTGGGATTACAAATGACAGGGGCTGGGGATGGGGGGTGCTTTGGGCTGGGGCAGCCCCTGTGCGGGCTCAGGGCTTGGCTCCTGCCCTGCCTGTCCTGCTCCAGGCTCTGCCAGGACATTCCTCCTGCCTGTGCAGAGCTGGGAGCACAGCCTGGCACCTGGGGGGGCTCTGGGTGCACCCCCTGCTCCTGGGGGGAATCATGGAGTGCCTTGGGTTGGAAGGGACCCTAAAAATCACCTCATCCCACCCCTGCCATGGGGGGAACACCTCCCACTGTCCCAGGCTGCTCCAGCCTGGCCTTGGGCACTGCCAGGGATCCACAACAGCCTCAGCTGCTCTGGGATTTCTGTTCCAGGGCCTCCCCTCCCTCCCAGGGAAGGATTCCCTCCTTATCTCTATTCTAACCCTCCTCCCTGGCAGTTTGAAGCCATTCCCTGTGTCCTGTCCCTCCATCCCTTGGAAATCCTCTCCCCACCTTTCCTGGGGCTCCTTCAGGCCCTGCAGGGCCACCCTGAGCTCAGCCCAAAGCTTCTCCTGTGCAGGTGAACGATCCCAGCTCTGCCAGCAGAGCTGCTCCATCCCTCTGCTCATCCTGGAGCTCCTCTGGATCTCTCCAGCAGCTCCAGCTCCCCCCTGAACTGGGCCCAGGGCTTCTCTCCCAGTGTTCCCAGCACTGCTGGCTGGCACGGGGCTGTCAGAGCCACACCAGTGCTCCCACAGCCCCGTGGTGGGGCACAGAGCAGAACTGGCCTTTTGGGGACATCCCTCCCTGGAATGATGCTCTGTGCCACCTCAGAGGCAAAGCCTGTGCAGAGCCAGCCCAGCCCCAGACTGGTGAGGCGCAGGGACAGATGGAAATGAGAGGAAATTAGAATAAAAGAAATTAATATTTGACGTGTACAAGCATATGCACATAAATATAAATACATTTATAGCTAAAATCAAATAGTTTTTCCCCAGAGTGAGGGAGCTGTAGCTGCTGCTTGGCTTGTGCTGTCACTCCTGGAGATGATTGCAGAGCCCCTCAAATTGCAGCACAGCCTTTTACCCACCCTGGTGCCACCCATCTTCCCTCTGTGTCAGATGTTGATTAGGGAGGTCTCTGAAAGCTCAGCAGAGGAAAAAGCTGGAAGACAGAATTATGATAATGGAGAGAGACAAAGGTACAGAAGAAAGGGAATGGATATTATCAGCGTGTTACATTTGTGTGCAAGGAGCCAGACAGGATTAAGCTGTTTTGAATAATGCAGCTGACAACTGCAATGAAGAAAATTTGCCAGTGTTGGACTCCACCCCAAAGTACCCGATTTAGTCCATATCTGACATCATGGGCCAGGGGTGGGATGCACCAGAAATTCAGTTACAGAACCATGAAATCCCAGAATGGTTTGGGTTGGGAGGGACCTGGAATCTCACCTCATTCCACGGCATGGACACCTCCCACTGTCCCAGGCTGCTCCAAGCTTGTCCAGCCCGGCCTTGGCACTGCCAGGGATCCACAACAGCCACAGCTCCAGATCCAGGTGTGCTCCTGGCACATCCCTGCAGGATCCCAGTGTGCTCCTGGCACATCCCTGCAGGATCCCAGATCCAGGTGTGCTCCTGGCTCATCCCAGCAGGATCCAGGTGTGCTCCTGGCTCATCCCTGCAGGATCCCAGATCCAGGATCCAGGTGTGCTCCTGGCTCATCCCAGCAGGATCCCAGATCCAGGATCCAGGTGTGCTCCTGGCACATCCCAGCAGGATCCCAGATCCAGGTGTGCTCCTGGCACATCCCAGCAGGATCCCAGATCCAGGATCCAGGTGTGCTCCTGGCACATCCCAGCAGGATCCCAGATCCAGGTGTGCTCCTGGCACATCCCAGCAGGATCCCAGATCCAGGATCCAGGTGTGCTCCTGGCACATCCCAGCAGGATCCCAGATCCAGGTGTGCTCCTGGCACATCCCAGCAGGATCCCAGATCCAGGATCCAGGTGTGCTCCTGGCACATCCCAGCAGGATCCCAGATCCAGGTGTGCTCCTGGCACATCCCAGCAGGATCCCAGATCCAGGATCCAGGTGTGCTCCTGGCACATCCCAGCAGGATCCCAGATCCAGGTGTGCTCCTGGCACATCCCAGCAGGATCCCAGATCCAGGATCCAGGTGTGCTCCTGGCACATCCCAGCAGGATCCCAGATCCAGGTGTGCTCCTGGCACATCCCAGCAGGATCCCAGATCCAGGATCCAGGTGTGCTCCTGGCACATCCCAGCAGGATCCCAGATCCAGGTGTGCTCCTGGCACATCCCAGCAGGATCCCAGATCCAGGATCCAGGTGTGCTCCTGGCACATCTCAGCAGGATCCAGGATCCAGGTGTGCTCCTGGCACATCCTGGCAGGATCCCAGATCCAGGTGCGCTCCTGGCACATCCTGGCAGGATCCCAGATCCAGGTGCTCTCCTGGCACATCCCGGCAGGATCCCAGATCCAGGATCCAGGTGTGCTCCTGGCACATCTCAGCAGGATCCAGGATCCAGGTGTGCTCCTGGCACATCCTGGCAGGATCCCAGATCCAGGTGCGCTCCTGGCACATCCCTGCAGGATCCAGGTGTGCTCCTGGCTCATCCCAGCAGGATCCAGGTGCTCTCCTGGCACATCCCGGCAGGATCCCGGATCCAGGTGCGCTCCTGGCCCAGGTGCCATTAGAGGGCAGCCCAGGCTGCTCCAGCCGCGCTCCGGTGCCGCCTTTCCTGGGCAGGGCAGACCCCGCCAGGCTCAGCGCTGCACAGGGACTCGCAGTGACAGCCCGGCCATCGAGTGAGGTCCTGCAGGACAGCGGGGTTCAGCTGCTTTGGGAAAAAATACACGCAGAGACACGCAATTTACATTTTTTCTCTCTTCTCTCAGGTCCAAAGAGGATCTCAGTTTGCTGAGTGCATCCTGAGCTGCTCTGCACTGTTTCTCATGGCTAAATTGCCATTTTCCCTGTGCTGACCCAAGCATGTGGAATAACATCCCCCAGCGTGGCAAACCACGCACTTTCTTCTGATGCTGTGGTTTTGCAGAATGACAAAATAAATCTCGCCAAAAGCTGCTCTTGGAGCAGCAGCAAGGAGTCACTGCAGGGCTCAGGGTACCTGCAGGAGCTCTGAGTCTCAGCCCCTGGATCCCAGTGCCCTGAATCCCAGAAGATCTGGGGGAAAGGGAGCTCCGGGATGCTTCAGTGCAAGGCGGGGCCACCAGGAGCACACCCAGGAGGGGCTGGGGTGGCTCCAGAGAGGAAATCACAGCCAGACCCATCCACCATCCTCAGGCACGTTCCATGTGAGCTCCAAGTGTGAGAACAGGGGAAGAACACAGAGTTTCAGGTGTGCAGCTTCAATAATTTAAGCACCACGTGCCAGTGAGGTGAATATGAGGCAGCTTTTCATTTCTTCACCAAAAATGTTTTCATTTCTTTTCCACTTCGACTCGTGGAAGGTGGAAACTGAGCTTTTGCTGAGCTTTCCCAGGCAGGGGCTGGGCTGGGGTGTTTGTCTGGCCACAGCTCCCAAGGACAGTGAGAAAAAGCATCCTCTGAGAGCATTTCTGCTCCTGCAGATCTTGTCACCGACCCCGTGTGCAGCTGCTGGAGTTCAGATTAGGGCTGCAATTATTTTTTGCTGACTCTGTGGGTCTGAGCTTTTGCAGCAGAATTTCTCTAGAGGGCAGTCAGGACTCAGAGCTGCCTCGGAATAAATAAA
>VWZP01009913.1:1974266-2000066 GCA_013396995.1 Dicaeum eximium | reverse complement strand
TATAAATACATATATATATATATATATATATATATATATATTCTGTAGAAATGACAGATCATCTTTGCACAGCAGTAAAGGTTACAAGAGTGGGTGCACATGTTGCAGTGTAGGGTAGAACAGCTAAAAGCACATAAAGCAAACTGCACACTCTTCCTTCTCGTAGCATCACCCAGGCTGAGATTTCATTGCACATTTGTATTTGAAATTACTCAAAGCATTCTGCTTTTAGTTGGGAGGAGAAAGGGCCTTTCTCTTAGGGAAGGTTCAGTTTGGGTTAGTGGAGGGTTTGGAAACAGGGAAATAAATTGGGGAGGTAAATCAGGGGTCCAAATGGCAACCTTTGGGCTGGACTGGACTTGTTCCTGTGACTCCAGACTGCTCCCTGCAGAAAACTGAGCTACCAAAGGCAGAACTTGTTCCAAACACAGCATTTCAGATCATTCTCTGGCCCCAGCGTTACATTTAACAGTGGCAGATGTAAGAATGCCTCTGAAATGCCTGCTGTGGAGGGTATAAACCCTGCTGGGTTTCACAGACCAGCAAGGACACGAGGTAACGCTGAGGTACAAAACTTCTGGAGCTCTTTTGCACCTTCCCTCTCATCTTTGCACACCCTACTTGAACATGGTGCAGTGAGGGCAGCTCAAGAGATGAAATCTCCCATCAGGACATCCCAAAACCCAGGCAGGAAAACAGGTTGCTGGAGAAGGGTGTCAGCAATTATACCACGGCCAACACTTGAAAATAACTTAATCCAAAAGTGGAGCTGTTCATTGGGCTTGGTGATCCCGTGAATAACAGGAGGTGTTTGAGTCACTCCTTGGGGTAATCACACGGCATTTCAGTGTACAAAGCACTGTGGCCTGGTTTCAGGCAGGGCAGGTGTGGGAGCTGTGCCCTGCCAGGCAGGCTCAGGTTCCTGCAGGTGCCTCTTTGTTTGTGTGTGAGGAGGTGTCACACACACACCTTGGGGACCCAGCTGCTCACAGGGCCTGGGCACCCCAGCTGAGCCCCAAAACTGGGGTTCACCTCGGTGTGTGCAGGTGTGTCAATGCCCTGGAGCTGGGATTGACAAACAAATCAGGGATTTCTGGCCTCTGTTACAGCAGCGAGGCTCCCCCAGGGCTCAGGGTTTGCTCAGGAGCTCTCAGCAGCAGCTGCTGCTCTTTCCCAGTGTTTTATTCCCTTCCAAGGCCGTGTCCATCCCTTCCTCTGGCACCTCCAGTGCTGCAGCACCACCTCCCTCCTCCAGCAGCACCTCCAGAGCTCTCAGCTCCCCAAATCCTGACTCCTTGCCCAAGTACTCGAGTGGTTGCCGTCTCTCTCATGTCACATCTCTCCAGGAACATTTTCCTGCTGTCCCTGAGTGCTCCTGCCTGGAGCTGCCACAGGCTCCTGCAGGCTCTGGGCTGCTCCCCAGGCAGGGGCTTAAATCCCTCCTCAGCCAAGGGGTCTGTGCAGGGAACAGGGAACAGGGAACAGGAGCCTCCCCTCCCATCAGAGCACCCCACACCAGCCCTGCTGTGCCCCCCTGCTCTGGGAGCTTCAGGTGCACAGCAGCAGCAGCTCATGTGCCAGTGCTATGCCAAAAATTAAATTCTGGGGCAAAATTATCAGTGGGACGCTTTAAATTAGACACAATTTTTAAAAACCAGCTGGTTCAAACAGAGAATTGGGATGTTAGGAACAATGTGAGAGCGGGCTAGATTTTATTGTAATATTATGTTTTTAAGGAATACTAAATTTAGGATCTAAAGATGTTCATACTTGAATATATTTAAATAATTACTCCGTGAAATATTCATCCTACAATCTGTATTCTTGCTTTTCAGGTGTCTTAGCTTCTCACAAATCTGTATTCCTGGCCTTAAAAAGTGTGTTTCTTGCCTGAAACAAATTTAAACAATAATGTAAGGTGCCACAAAACTTGAAACCTCCTATGTCAAGTCAAGAGGAGACTCATCCCAGGTAATTCCTTCCACATTTGGAAGAGAGTTTGGAGGTTTTTAGCTCAGCTCCATCCATTCACCTGAGAGCTCTTCCATCTCCTCTCGGTGTCCTCCAGGCTGTGGAGGGACAAAGCCCATTTTAGGTGTGGGTTGACAAGTGGATTTGGAGCAGTCCCAGCTCATTCCAGCCCCGGTGCTCTGCCAGGTGTGCTGGTGCAGGTGTTTGCAGGGCGCTGCTGGCACCACTGAAGGTGTGAGCTCCTGTAAAAGCCACCCAGGTGGATCCCCAATCCCTCCCTGGAGGAAACAGCAGCCTGGCAAAGCTGCTGGATGTGGAAATGGCACAGGAGTGGTTTCCTGCCCCACGGAAAGGCTTGGAAGGCAGAGCTCTGTCCTGGCTGTCACTGAGGTGGGACAGAGAATCTCCCAGGGCTCTCATGAGAAATGGGTCAAAGCCCCGTGCCTGGGCTCTCGCTGGGGCACCCAAAGTGGCACCCCCACAAAGAACCTGACAAAACCCTGTCCCTTTTCAGCCACCCCGTGCCTGGGATGAAGATCTTTGTGCAATTACACCCAAAGCACTCCAGGAGCTTTCCCACCCCTCTCAGCTTATTCAGCATGAGCAGTAAGGCTCATAAATAGGATTAGAAGTTCCCCTTCCAAAGAGGAATATCCACCTCAAACAGATCTATTTCAAAGGCACTGGCCCACGAGTAATTGTGTTTGGGGTGCCTGGTGTAACTCGAGGCACTCTGTGTCCCAGAAAAAGCCTTCAGTGGAGGGGCTGTGATTTTGGGAAGGCTTTCCCAAGGGGGCACCGTGGCTCATGGCCCTGGGAGTGGTGAAATCTGAGCACAGCCAGCACAGCAGGGCCTGGCAGTGCCATGGCTTTTAGCAGCTATTTTATATTTTAGCAGTGTTTTGAGAAATAAGCCCAGCCTTA
The DNA here is from genome assembly GCA_013396995.1 of Dicaeum eximium. NCBI lineage: Eukaryota > Metazoa > Chordata > Aves > Passeriformes > Dicaeidae > Dicaeum > Dicaeum eximium. The sequence goes on along the minus strand of VWZP01009913.1, from coordinate 1,997,171 downwards.
GTCCGGGATGCTTGCCAGCCTGACCGTACCCTGTGCTGCAGCCTTACAGCACACAGCCCACTCCATAAAGCAATTGTTTGGAAACCAAGGCCTTGAAACCCCTGCTTTGGACAAGAACAAGTTCTCAAGTTCCACTGGGCTTCACTTCAACCAGAGCATTCCCAAAAAAATCATCAGTTTGTGGGAGCCCCTGCCAGCAAAGAGCTCAGTGCGTGCCCTGGGCTGGCCCAGGCTGCCTTCAGGAGCACAGTGGGACAGTGGGACAGTGGGACAGCCAGCCAGGCTGAGGAGCTCAGCACCTGGAAATGCAGGCTCCAGCAGAGCTGAGCTGGCTTTTCCTGGCTCTACCAATGCCATCCCCCATGGCTCGTGCCTCAGTTTCCCTCTGCAGAGCTGCAGAGGTGAAGGGTTTGCACAAAGCACTTCTACATCCCTAAATGGAGAACATCTAAATGCCAAAGGCAATGAAAAGCATTTTTCTGGGCTGCTCAAAGTCAGTAAAAATCCATATTGGACCCTGCTCCTGGAAGGCTGCTGCAGTGGCATTACAGCAGAGTATTCCTTTGTGCTTTCCTGCGGAAATCCAGGGCTGGGAAGGCTGGAGTAAATCAGGGTTAGGGCCCTGGAGCAGCAGCTCCTCTGGTTACTGCAGTGAGCAGGAGGGAAGGGAGGCTGGCTGATGTCAGAGGTACCTACAGGAGCTGTGTGCCAGCATCCCAGCCTGGTGATTCATAAGCTGCTCGTCAGGAGCTGTTAAATATCTGCTTTTTGCCAACGCTCACTGCTTTGGTCTGCCAAAGATACTGGAGAAACAGTCACTGTAAAAAATTTATAGTTGCTCTGGGGAAAACAAAAGCTTTTTGTGGCATAATACGAAATCATAAATTAAAACTTTTTTTTTTAAATTAAGAAGTTACATCATGTTTTGATGTAATGTGATGTGGCAGGTCATAGTTTTAATTTTAATAAACTTTAAAAAGAGAGAGCGGTGGAGATTTGGGAGTATAAATATTGTTTCTGAACCTGCCTCTTCTCTTGGTGGAGGCTGGCAAGGCAGGTTCACCTCTGCCATCTGGGTTCAGGTCTTATTTCAGGAAAACAGCCTGAACTGACTTCTGGAGGCAGCAGCAGCAGTTAATGAACTGAACTTGCACTGCACAGACCTTCCAGGAAATTGCCAAAGAGCATCAGCCCTTCTGTGTGTTTGTCATACCCAGGTATTGCTGTGCTTTAGAATCCTCATCATCCCCAGCTCACCTTTTTGGGGACCTCCTGCACCCTGCAGTGGTTAAAAATCCGGGTCAGAGAGAGGCAGGGCTGTGCTCCAGCAGTGCTGCAGGACAATTCCACACAGGGAGAGCCCAGGGATGGCAGGAGCAGGGCAGGGCTGCCCGTGCCTCTCTGGAGAGCTGCTCCTCACACAGTGGCACCTCAGGGGTCAGGGCTGCAGCCCTCCCTGCTGCACTCACTTGAGGACTCAGGAGTTTTGGCAGTGTGGGGTTGTGACAGAGAGCAGAATTCATGGGCTTTAAACTGATGTGAGCTCTCAGCACACCTAAGACTGCAAATAGGTACAGAAACGTCTACCTGATGATCAGTGGACCTGGGCCCTCTTTTTTTTTCCAGGAAAAAAAAAATCTTGTTTTATTAATGATAAAGGGCACAAAAGGAATATCAGCCTTCATTTTAACCTTTGGTCACTGCTGTAAGAAATGCAAAGGGTCGGGCACATTGCAGGACCAAACAGAGGGGGAATAATCACCTCCTCAGCACTTCACATCCCAGATTTGCTGTTTCCCCTCAGCTGAGTCCTGTGTGGTGTTTACTGTTTACTCAGCCCTGTGTGATCAGCTTTCCTGGCCTGGGCTCTGCTCTCATCTGGCTCTGATGTCACCAGGCCCCAGAGGGGGATTGCCCTCATCCCTGCTGCTGTGGCTGCACAGGGATCCCGGGGCTCTCACTGCTCCCTTGGCCCTTTCTGGAGGAGCCTGGCCAGCCTTGGGAGGCCACTCGCCTTTCATTCTCCCTTCTGACTTCTCTTTCCAGTCCTCTTATTTATTTTCCTAATAGTTCATTTTTTTCCCCCCGTTCTGAGGCTCATTTTGATATTTTTAATCGAATTCAGAATGGAGGGAAGAGGGTGACCCCTTGTCCTCCGAAGTGACACCCAGTCTGGGGCCTGACTGACAGGAGGTGCCATTAGGATCAGCAGCCCCCCTGTGACAGGGAGCAGCCCTGTTAACATCTCTCCGCTCTGGGCTGCGGGTTTGATCTCCCAGAGCTGTAAATGATGAGTGACTCCATCAAAGTCAGAGGCATTCCCGCAGTGCTGACACGGGAGGTCGGCTGTGCTTTCAGGATTTCTCCTCTGGCTGGGTGGTGCTGCCCACTGCTGCCATTCCCTGGGCTGTGTGCTGGCACTCAGCTGGCTCAGGACCTGCTGGGAGAAGCTTCTCCCTGCTTGGGTTCCTGCAAGGTCAGGCTCACTCTGGCATTTGAGCCTGGCCGTGGAGGCAGAACCGTGCAATACTCTATTGGAAATCATATCAATATCAAAACACAATAAAAAGCCAACAAAAAACATCTGAAATCATTTTCTCTGTGTACACAGAGTGTGTCTCCTTGGGGTAAAACTGATCTTTCAGAGTTCAAGTGGAAAGTAAACTACTGCAGGCAGAGAAAGTTCAGCAGAACTGGCTGAGAACAACAGGCCAAGATTAAACATCTCCAAAGTTCAGCTGTGAGGAGAAAAATGATTTTGCCTTCAGTTCCACAATTTTACACCCCTGTTGCATGACTGGTAATTTCTTTGCATTAAAGAAAGCCATGAATGTTCTGGGGGAGGCTGAACTCTCAGCAGAGGCTCCGTGGGAAGGGGGGAAGAATGCAGAGTTTTGATTCATGCCAGAAGGAATGTGCTCACTAGGAACAAAGTTTACAAAACTCGTTTCAGGAGATACCAAACCACAATGAGATCAAACCCTGCATGATCAGACTAACTTGGGAAACAGAGTAAGGAGCTGCAGGAATGGGGACATAGGGAAAGTGGGGAGGGTCAAAGGTGGAGGAGCCCTTAAATCTCTTTGCAACTGAGAGAAAACAGAAAAAAGATTTTCAAGAACTCCATACTTTGTATTCTCTTAGATAATGAGAACATAAAACGCCTGGTTTTCATCTTTTTTACACTTATGTAAAATTAGGATCAACTCACCAAGTTAATGGAGTTACATAGGTTTAAATCTGGCATAAGTGAGATAAGAACCAGGCCTGTCAGTTCATTAAGGACTTCATTAACTGTGACTGCAATATCTCGCAGAGCCTGTGTTCCTGCAAATAAAAACATGCATGTGAGGCCACAGGAGGGGATCCTGCATGTGCTGGGGTGTGCTGCACCAGCAGCTGCCCATCCCCAGGCTGAAGGCAGAGCCCTGGATGGTTGCACTGGGAATGGTGAATCTTTGTCCAGCCCCAGGAGTGTCCCTGGGACAGGGGATGCACACCCAGGAGGGTCTGACCTGTCTTCAGTGACAAACAGCACAGCAAACACACCCAGGGCTGCACACACACAGGATCTGCCATTTATTTCAGCTTTGTCAGGACTCCTTGGCTGGCAAAAACCCTCCCATTTATGTTTATCTCAGATGTCAGTTAAATATAAAACTCCATTCCACCATTCTGTGCTTTCTGCTGAGGGATTGCTGATGGTCTCATGATGCTTCTCAACCCACTCTATGCCAATTTGACTCAAACATCCAGAGAAATGTGTATTAAAAGCCATCCACGACAAGGATCTGAGTAACAAAGCAATGAGCAGCTCCCTCACAAAGTTCATTTCCCTTCAGGATTGATGGGTTCCATCATTCCAGCTTTGCTCTTTGATCAGCTGGGAAATGCTGCAAATATCCCATGTCCCACTGTCAGAAGTTGTGAACAACTGCAAATTTTTTTGTTTAAGTTATAGGTCAAGCAGCAATTTCCCAGCACAGCCCCTAATGAAAGCAAAGATTTTCTTCCTTTTAAGCACACATCAGACCAATCTAATTTACTGGGGAGAAAATTCACTTTAGTGCAGAAGGACAATCCAGACATATACACTACTTAGGCTCTTGTTAAGTGAAAATTGGGATAAGTGGTACTAAGTGGATGCATAGATCTTAAGCTTGTCCTCTTCAATAGGGTGAATTTTACCCTTAACAAGGAGTGCAAGTAGAGCATCAGTGTTGTCTGGGTTCTTCTGAGGATCATTAACACACAGCTGAGTTTTCCCATAAAGATGCAGCACCAAATGGGAATTAATTGAGCTGTTTTAGTAGTTATGTACTTCCTGCTTTTTGCTTCTTACTTGTAAACTGTGCACTCTATTACGTCTTGTCCAAATTACGCTGGAGAAAAAGGTTTTGAATTAATTTCTATCAATCCTTCCTGGGATTTCCTTATGCATTTCTACTCCATTTCTGCTATTTGTTCTGCTGGAAATTTATCATATCACAAGGAAATCCTGCAGACTCTTAATTTAGTCCTGGTGTGACTTGCTAGGTTTGTCCTTGACAAGGGCTGCTCGGAACGCAGCGAGGCAAGCTCAGATATGCAGATTTGATATGGGCCCTCCAAACAAACTTCACAGCCACAGCTCCAGCCACCAGGGAAGGGCTGATGGCAACCTTAACCTGGGAAAGGTTCAAACTGGGCCTGGGGGAGCTCCAGAGGAGTTGGGCTGCGTTTGTCCTTCCTTTAGACAGCACCACCAGACACGTCAAAGGCTCAATGCTCCATTCCCAGGGAATATTGAGTGTGGTGCTCAGGCTGGTGTCACCCTGGAGATGGATTTCATTTCACAGAAGCTCTGCAAGGGACAATGATGCCAGGGAAGAGGTAACTTCAGCTGCCAGACCTCCATCCTGGAAAAGGGGGGGCCTTCTCACACTCCTGACTGCTGGAGGGAGCAGCCCCCAGGTGGGGATCAGGCTCTTCTGCCACGTCCCAAGTGAAGGGATGAGAGAAAATTGGTTTGAGTTGCCCCAGGGGAGGATCAGATTAGATATTAGGATATTTTTTCACTGCAAGAGTGGCCAGGCATTGGAAAGAGCTGCCCAGGGAGGTGGTGGTGGAATCACCATCTCTGGAAGTGTTCAAGGGGCACCTGGACGTGGCACCTGGGGCAGGTTAGGGGTGATGGTGGCATGAGGTTGGTGGTGGCACTGGGAGGTCCTGGAGGTCTCTTCCAGCCCTGATGATCCTGAGGGTCTGTGACAGCTGGGCTCTGTTCCTCTCAGCCTGGTGGCAATTCTGCTTCCTAGGGATGGTCACTCCCATCTTTCCACTGCCCAGCTCCACCTCAGGGGGATGAGAATGGACAGCCCTGCTCTGTCCTGAGCAGCCACTGAGAGAATTTCATTGTCTGTTCCCAAGCAGGTGGCTGAATCGCTAATAGAGCTTGGAACATTCCCTTTCCCTGATATATTTTTTTTCCCACTTGACCCCAAATCAATCTTCTGGCTGGTTCAAAAAGCCCCATTGTCCCAGGGGAAATAAATGACACCTTGGTGTGAGAGCTGGTGCTTTTGGCTCGTGGCCCTGCTGTCATTTCAGTGCTGTCCATCAGAAGAACATCCCCTGGCACAGACACTGGGTTACCTTTGCTGCAGTGACTCATCATTTTCCCACAATTAAATTTTGGAGCTCTAATGCAAAGCAGACTTATCTGCTTTGACAGGACAGTACAGAATAAACAGAAAAGACTAAATTTGTATTGGCAGCTACCACTGCGCTGCAGTTATGAGTAATCCAGCACAACCAGAAAGGACACCAAGAAATCAAAATAGACTCCAGTGGCTGGAGAGCCACAAGAGAAGCCAGAGCTGTTGGTCCTCAGGAACTCCCTGGTTAGATTTGTACCAAGACACTGGATGGGAACAGCAGCAATAAATGTTTCCAGGGTTTCTCTCCTATCTATGTATCTCTATTTAATGTTTTTTAATATTTTATTGTCTTTTTTTATTTCTTAAACAAAACCAACCAACCAACCAACCAACCAAACAAACAAAAAAAAGCAATGGCACAGTGGTTCTCTGTGTGCTGTGAAGAGTAAGTGGAAAAAACCTCTCCTCACAACGTGGATCAGCATCAAACACAGCAATTTCTTCCATCCTGTGCTCTCCTGAGCTCAGAGCAGCACTTCCCACAGAGTGTCCCATCTGTCCAGCTCCCCCCTTCCCACTGAAACCCTGGGGGGCTGGGATGGGGCTGGAGTGACCCAGCCCCAGCAGAAGAAGCTGCACTCTGCAGTGGCCCCAGGAGGCTCCTGGAAACCATCACTCCCCACACCGGTTTAATTCGTTCTGGCCACGTGTTAAAGACAATTATCTGCTGCCACAGATGTTTTTTGTGGTGGGGGACATCTGTCACACCTGGAAATGTGTGTGGAAGAGGAGGGGAATCAATTTGTACACAAAAAATTGGGTTGAATCTTACCTTGGAGATCTTGGTTTGCAGATTCATGAATTCAGGAATCTTCTACGTGAGGAAAAGCCTGCACTGGATCCAGCTGGGTTTGGTCCCCTGAAATCCTGGGCCCAGTGTTGCTGGATAGCCCAGTCAGGAACTCTGGGAATGAGGAAAAACATGGAATTTCTTATTATATTTATATCACTGGCTCCAAATTTACATGTGCAATTACTGCATCTGCACGTGCAGATCAATAAAAAATATGTACAGATGAACAGAACTCGCTGGCTCGTGTTTCAGCAAATTAGGACATGATTACACACAGCCCAAAACCTGGATCCTAAACCTTTGTACACTTCTGTTGTGATATTTTGTAATTGCTAATTGCAACAATATCTGTGCAGGGTATGTAATTCAACATGACAAGTGTTTTTAGCAGCAGGTGAATAAGATCAGTTATTGAAACAGCGAAATTATTGCCAACATTGAGGAAATGAGATAAAAATGCAAGGTCCAAAGAGCCTCATTCATATCAGATCTAACACAAGCTGGAGTACACACAGAGAATTGTTAACTTTCCTTGTCAATAAATTATTTAAATAGTTTATAAGAAAACAGTGGCTTGGCACAGTTCTGACTTTTCAGCATCATAAACAGAGTTGTAATACTACCCAGCTCTACTCATATATTTATATTTTGGACTACTCACCTCTTGTGTTGTGTGTGTAAATTGGAAAGCCTTGAACATTAATATACCAGACACGAATTCCTCCCTTGAACAGCTCCCAGCCCAGGGCATGGGGAAGAAGAAGCTCTTTTTGCTCCATGTGAAATCTGCTTTCACTGGCTTCCATCGAGGCTGAGTTTTGCTCCTGAAGCAAAACCTGGCATCATTTATTCCAAACTACCACAGGCCCCCATCTTGCACTCTCTCCTCCAAGGAAGTGATGCTGGAGAAGGCTGTGAGTTGCTTTTTGGGAATTCCAGTTTTCACCTTGTGTCAGCAGGGGAAGCTTTGGGAGCTGGGTCTGGGCAGGACCTGCTGGTGGTGCCAAGGGCTCCCCAGGGCACCTGCCAGAACGGACCTGGTTCTGTGCCAGGCACTCCTGGACTGCCACGAAGAGAGCTTCACTTTTAATTAAGGTTGAAATGCCGAGCACCAAGGACGTGATGTCCTCAGTGAGAAGTTCAGGAGCACCTTGCCTTTCTCTTTCCTTCCAGCATGGAATGAAGGCTGCTGGGTGTCCTGCAGGAGAGCAGAGTTTGCCGTGGCAGGACAGGGACGTGGCCTGCAGCACCTGTGGCCTCACATTCCCTTCTCAGACAGCTGCAAAGGGATCAGTTTTGGCTTTCACAGGCCAAAAAGTGCACTCTTCATGCAGTTCTACAGTCAGGATGTTGAGCAGCACAGACTCTCCTGTCCAGCTGCAAGTTCTGCCTTTCTTTGTGAAAGCGAGGGAATCACAAAGCACAAATGGAAAGGATTAATCTGAGTTGTCTCTCAGATAAGTTTTACATAACACTGGATATTTCAATCCCATTATCCTGGGTCAGCCTGCTCCCCACAAATCCCCCTGGCAGTGGCTGTGCCAGGCTGGGGCTCTCTGCCCCATGTGCCCCAGTGTCACTGGACATTTTATAAGTTTCTTGGATGGAAACTTGCTGAGCTTTTCCTTCCATGGGCAAAGCTCACTTCTGAGCAGATTTCTGTGAAAACAAACCTTTGTGTGTGTGGTTTCAAGGACATGAGTGTCTGGCTGTTCTGTCTCCCACAGAGAGACTTTCTGTCTTTCTTAACCTATTAGATGGACGATTCTTATCTTGGAATTCTGAGCATTCCAGGAGCCTTGTACTGACCATGAAGAAGAAAGCATGTTAGCTCTGAGCAAGGGCACCTATAGCCCAAATCCTTCTGAACTATGGAGTCATTTTAATAAATAATATAAACCTTCTGATACTGGAGTCAAAGAGTCCTGATTCATCTCCCCACTTGGGAAGCAGCCACAACAGCCCTGAGCTGCTGGGACAGCTGCAGCCTTTGGGGAGCTTCCAGGAGCAGTCACAGCTCCTTCCTCACCTCCTGCCCTTTTGCCACGAGCAGTTCTGTGTGATTTCTGGGTGCTGGCTCCCTGCTCGTGTCCTGGCCATCAGCTCAGAGGTAAATCTGCCATTTCCATACCCCTGGGCCTGCACAGAGAGAACTGGCACTCGGGAAATGTTCGTGCCCAAAGTCAGAATGTCAAACCGGCACCACAGGGCCCTTCCCACTCCTGCTTTCACTTTAAGATTGTTTCTTAATGAGGAATAATGAACATCAACACCCAGTTATTCAGTAAAGCAAAGCATATAAGCAATTTAATTAAATTAAATTAGCACAGCCAAGCAAACAAAGCAGTAATCATTCAAGTCCTCTATTTAGGCTGCAGCCATAGTGATAGACTGAGGAATAACAACACATTCCAGTAAAGACAATTACTATCAAATTTTTATTTTTCAAAAATCTCCAACACTGAGCAAATACTAATTTTTGTCACAAAAGGTTCCTTTTTAATCATCTTTCCCTCTCACTTCCAAATGTGACAAATCCCAGACAGAACTGCTCTTTTATAAGCTTCATTTTCCAGGAGTATATTCAGCATTATCTTCTCCACACAGTTTGAGCTCGTATCCTCCTGGGAGTCTCCACCACTTTCCTTGAATGTACTAAAACAAGGATTGGCCAGTCCAGAACAGTAAAGGATGAAGGTATTAGAGAATAGTCTTGGGTCAAGAATTATTATTGCTAGAGGCCTCCAAAATCTAGTTACGGGTTTCAGCAAACCCTGTGGGCTCTTATGATAATGCTTTTCTACAGTATTATTGTTATATGGCACTAAATCAGTCAGATTCATGAGCAACAAGAGGTCAATGTCTGATTGAAATTCATAAGGTCAAAAAGGAAACTAAAAATCAATTTATAAGATATGAAGATTTAGGTTCAAACTATATCCATGAGCAATAAAATTTCACATCCATAAATGTAAGAAATCAGTTATTAAACTTGAGGGGGGGAAGAAGACTTATTAAGTTTTACACACACATAAGGCAGCTAACACATAATTTTATCAGACATTACTGAAATCCTATGTGTAATATAAGAGATGATGGGCTAAAATGCTAAATGGTTTAGCACTAAATTATTAAGTGATGTATCCCTAAGGTATTAAAAAAGATAAGAAATGCAGAGCAGGTGTCTCTCCCACCAACTCTTGATCACCAGTTTAAGTGCATATTGATAACAAATGCACTTTAGAGGCAAAATAGTATTAGCAATATTTTTGCAGTGTGGAAGCCTCATGTCAGAATAACTAAAAGCTTCTACCTGACAAAGAAATGTTCACATATATTACATACATACATATAAATATATAAATATATATATATATATATATATATATAAAATCATGTAAAGTGTTAGCTCCCTGAGGAACAGAAATGAACCTCCAGTGCAGTGGAGTTGGTACTTACACACGAATAAATAATGGGGAGGAAATAACAACTCCACCACATTGAGAAGGAGAATTATAGCAAGGACTCTTACCTGGGCTGAAATGAAAATGATGAAAATGTGTTTTTATTAAAATTACAGATTAGTGGAGATTCCTGGAAGCCAAAAGGTACAGAAATGGAACACTGCAGACAAATGTGGTTATTTCTTGCCTAGCCCGTGGATTCCACAAGAACTCTTTTTTCCCTTGCTATTAATTTTCCAGCTGTCCCCCCTTTGGATTGGGGATTGCTCAGGGAATGCTGCTCAAAATTGGTATTTTGGTCTCTTGGAGCAGGGAGCCTCAAAGGCAAACGAAACCAGCCAGACACTGAACTTCTCCTGCTTCAAACCTTCCTTGTTTTCCCTCTTTGGGAACATCCCACGCCAGCGTCCCTCTCCAGGCCAGGTCCTCCAATGCCTTCTGCCATCCATCCAAAGGACAGGGATTCAGTCCCTGCAATCTCTTTCCCAGGGATTCAGTCCCTCCAGTCCCTTTCCCAGGGATTCAATCTATCCCATCCCTTTCCCAGGGATTCATTCCCTCCAGTCCCTTTCCCAGGGATTCATTCCCTCCAGTCCCTTTCCCAGGGATTCAATCTATCCCATCCCTTTCCCAGGGATTCAGTCCCTCCAATCCCTTTCCCAGGGATTCAATCCCTCCAATCCCTTTCCCAGGGATTCCTTCCATCCCACACTTTCCCAGGGATGCCCGTGCCTGGGCTCTGGCACGAGGACTCCTTGCCAATCCCTTTCTCTCCTGCAGCCAAAGGTTTGTTTCACTCTGGTGTTGGGATTTCCGCTCATTCCCGTTCCCTCAGCACCCCCAGAGCAGCCCCAGCTGTTCTCCCCTGGTGAAGGAGCTTTTAGGCTCAGTTTATCTCCTTCCTCCTCCTCTTCCTCTCGCTCCCATTGTCCAGCTGCTCCCCCTCAGCTGTTTGTCTGGTCATGGATTTTGTTTTTTTATCAGATGTTCCCCTTTGCAGCATCTCCTGCCGCGGACTTGTGGAGGAACTTGGTGAGGCTGAAGCCAAGGTGGTCCCAAAACCAGAATTATCAGAATTGTTCAGGTTGGAAGTGGCTGCAGGATTGGATGGATCCCTGGGGCACTTCCCAAATTGCAGGAATGGCCAGCATTGCATCATTGCTGGGACACAGGATGTGTTCAGAATAATTATATAAAATTACAGCAAGTGATGATTTTAGAACTTTCCCCTTTTTTTCTCTCCATAAACAAACTGCCATGACTTAATCACTTGTTAATGCAATAAGCAACCAAAAAAATATCAGGTTTTACAATGAAAAAGAACCATTCTTATGTTTGTTTACAATGATTCTGGAGTAAAATGGCCTAAAAAGGTTAAGATTGTTATATTAGCAATATTTTAATATAGTAGAGTTTAAATGATATTACAAAAATTATAGATAATTATGGAAAATGATACATTCTGTGTCTAGCAGGATACCTAAACACTCCTGTAAAAATGAAATAAGGCTCTATTAATGCCATAAACCTACTTAATAAAAGTTGCTTTCATATTCAAAACCAAAATATTAAAGCATGCTCCATATCTGAAAGTCAAAAGTGAAAGAATAAATTAACTAAGGTTAAGAACCTTGTAGCAGCTGACTAACAAAGCTCTAGGGCATTATAAAATTTCATGCTCTTGTAATAAAAAGGATAAAGAATTGGCTAGAAGACCACTAAAAGTTAAAATAAATGAACATAAAGTAGATGAAAAAGCTTGACACGGCTGAGACCACAAATGTGTAAAGACCAAAGACACAGTTTTAAGCAATTAGAGGGCTGAATTAAATGCAAAATGAATCCTAGTAGTAAATTAATAGAAAATTACAAAGGTAAATGAGCTCTTTTTCCCGGTTACAGAAAACTTTTTATAAATTTTTTTTTCCAGCACTTGAAAACATTAGAAGTGTAGTGAGTTAAATTCTGGCACCTGCCCAAGCCAGAAACAATTCCTAATACTTCTGCATATAGAGAAAAAAAATCAATTTTTATAGATCAGACAGAAGCAGGATTACACAAGGTATTTTTTACTTAATATCAGGTGGGAGCAATTCACCTTTTAAATTATTTTCTAGAGTGAGTTCAAGTTTTACCTCTGAGCTCAGCCCCACCTTCAGTCGTGTAAACCTTCAAAAGCAAGGATGAGAAAAGACCAAATATTTGAGACGTGTTTTGTTGTTATTTCTTAATCAATGGATAAGAGCGAGGAGGGAAGAGCTTGAAAAAGGTAAAGGCACATTATAACCTGAAGAAAAAAGAGATGAGGCAAGGCAGCCAAAATCTGTAACTTTGCCAGATCAAACAGACACAATGTGGAAGGAACAAACCCCTGGCCTGACACGTTCTGTTCAGCAGCATGAAATTTTTGCTACTCTGGCCACTTCTGCATTTGGAAAACCTGGTGAGGGTGAGAAAATTGGCAATTATGGATCTAGGCTGGCCCCCCAGCCAAAAAAACAGAGGGGTGGGAAAGGAAAACACTTGCTGACCTCAAAGCATCGGTGCTTAGAGCCCCAGGATGGTGAGGCTGGGTCCCTCTGCTCCGGTTGCAGCACCCAGAAATCCCTCAAGCTTTATTCTGGGCTGTGTTCTGCCTTTGGCAGGTGCTGGAATGGGTCTGGTTTGGTCTCTGCCACCCAGAGTGCCACCAGTCTCTGCAGCTGTGACCCACGGGTGTGCAGAGCTTCCCTGAGCTCACCTGGGCTTTGGCAAGTTCCCAGTGACACAGGACCCAATTTCTGCATCACCCTAAGCCATGGCCAGGGGTGAGACACTCGTCACTGCTGGAAAAATACATTCTTCCCCACGGGCTTCCAAATAGATGAAGTGCAAGAGTTTTTCTAAAATCAGGAACCCCAGGAATGATTGGAAAGAAAAGATTTATGGGCAGTGCGAGTCTGGCTCTTTACAAGCTCAAGTTCAGAGGGTTTCTAGGGCTCTGAGCACAACTTCTAAATTTTAGTTTCAGCTGCCTGGAGGAACTGTCTTCCTCCAATTCTTATTTTCTGGATTTTTAGTTTGGCTTTCAGGCTCTTTGTGGTTGTTTTTTGCCCCAGGAGCTGCTGCAGGGTGAGGATGTTGGTGTCGGAGTATTAATGCAACTCCTTGAGTGACCTCTTTGTCATGTCCAGCAGGAATGTTCCCCTCTCTAGGGCTGGGAAAGAGCTCCCCTGAGTGTGGGGGAGGCACATCCCGGGATCCAGCCCATTCCAGCTGTGGAATGGCAGCAGAGGCACATCCAGCTCTGAGGGATGCTCTCCAGGACAGGAATTGCTCCCAGCTGGAGTTGGGCAGGTCACCAGGAGGAATTCCTGCAGCCACCAGGTCTGGAATGATGCAGCTGACTGGGTTTTGTGCCAGCCACCCCAGAACGTGAGAGAGGATCGTGGTGCTCTGCCGTTTCAGCCAGGCAGAAAACTCACAGCAGCTTTTGGGTGGAAATCTTCGAAGTTGAGGTTGAAAAGGCACGAACGACACTCGGGAAATCGAGGATTTGGTGGGAAAAACTGGAGCTCAGTGACTTGGTGCTGACAGACAGAGGCTTTTGAGTGTTTAGCAGGAGCCCATCAGTTCTCTTCATTAACAAACTGTCCTGGCCCCGTTTCTAGAGCAGCCCCAGCACATCAATCTGACCATTTCTAATGAGACAGAGGCTGCTGCTGCACGGGCCAGACTTGCTTGTCAGCCACTGCCTGATGGGTTTAAGTAAGAAATGATCCTTCATTAATTAACCTTCACTTGCTATGTAGATTCACTCATTGAGATGCAGGTAATTAAGCCAAGGTCATTTCAAGGACTGGCAGAGCAAAAACAGCGATGCAAAGGTGCTGTGGTTGTTTTGATCAAGGGCTTTCACTGCAGTTGTTTCAGTGTGACAGTGACACATTCAAAAGTGGCCTTTTGGGGGGAAAAACAAAACCATCCTGTTTTTTTAATGTGTCACCACAAGGCTAAATAGGTTTTGGACCCAACTTGGTACGTGCGGTGGATTAGGAGAAGAAAATATCAGCAAACTCTAGAAAATTCCAGAAGAAAAAACAGTAATATGTGGAAGAGAGGCAGGAATGAGCTTATTGGGAGGTCTTGACAGTGACTGAAATATCCCTGCAAAAAAGACTCTCAATCTTGCATTTCATTTAAAGTAATAGTCCCCAATTAAAACAGATCCTCTCCAGTTAGAAAACTTTCTGTTAAAAAATAGAAGTGTAATTTGTCTTGGTGCCCAGATTAATCTCCCTGGCTTTTAACCCTTGCCCACGAGCTGGTGCAGCCTGTGGGGAGCTGGGCAGTGCAGGCTCCGCTCCCTCCCAGGTGCAAAACTCCAATTACGACCCTGCTGTAGCTTGGGGACAGAGCAGCGTTTTCTGCAGCTCCTCCAAATTAACTCCTCCATCAGCCCGAGCCGTGTGAAGCTCCCAACTTTGATCACTGTTGAGAGCAAAGTGAATATATTGAACCTCCAAATAGCCTTTGGCTCTTTCCAAGTGGCTCCCTTATAATTTGAGCGTTAGATGAAAGTTGCATGTTATAGATTTTAATAACTCTCTTCCATTTGGGCTGCTGAGTGCCACTTGCTGGGGATTATATGACCCTACTCCCCAGCATGTCCCATTATGGGCACTTAACCTTGAAAGTTGTAAAGACAGAACATTTAATCTGTTAAACACAGGCAGAATCAGAAGGTTATATAATTACAGGTAATTTGGCTTAGCACTTCTGGTGCTTTTCAATCATGAAAAGAAATTTTGCTGAAAATCTTCTCCTCAAGACGTGGAAAAGAAATGAAAAATATATTTTAAAAAATTGAGCATTGCAGAATAAAAGTATTTTTTAGTTATGTACATAAATTTGTTTCAATTAAGGCCTTCGGTAATCATTACTAAACTTTTACAAGCAAAGAGCAAAATTCAGTGTTAAAGCTTGTACAGAAAAACCTGGAGCAGATAAGAATGGATTTGAAATTCTTTTCCCACAAATATTCCTGAGAAGTGTAAATTAGAGCCTTCAGCAAATCACCATCCCCTTATGTAAATTCCACAGCTGGGCAAACAGCAAATTGTTTCCATTATGAAATAAGAAATCAATAAAATTAAAATCTTCTGAAAAAGAGGAAATAATTCACTACAGCAGAAAAGACCAGATAACAACAGATTATAGCAGATAATAACCAAAGCATTCTGGCTTTATGGTGATGAGGGAAGGGCACAATTCCACGGCGATTACAGAAGATTTATTCATTCCAAGTTTAAGAAAATTGATGCTTCAATAAAGAGAGATTTTTGGACGGCCATTTTACCATCCACAGGTGTTGCTGGACCTTTAAAACATTGACCTGAGTAATCAAAGGATGCAGGTATATATTATTATTATTATTATTATTATTATTATTATTATTATTGTTGTTGTTGTTGTTGTTGTTGTTGTTGTTGTTGTTGTTGTTGTTGTTGTTGTTGTTGTTGATTTTTATTTTTTAATTATTGTTAAAATCCCTTTGGAATCAGATTTAAGAGGTTGATCAATCCCTGTGGCTCAGAGGTTTATAACCAATAAATACCTGAGAAAAGTTTTTTACAACACCTTTAATTTCCACAAGGAACCAACAACATGCCGTGGAAAAGATGGAGAAATCCATGGCTGGACTAACACACAACGGGCTTTAACATGGGAAAAACACTGGGATTTCCATTTTAATCCTCAAAACCTACCTTGTAACCGATTTTTTAAAAGAAAAATACAACAATTTTCACTTCCAGTCCCCCTGGGAGCTCCTGGTGGCCCAGCACACGCTGGGCACTGGCCCAGTCACCCCTGCCCCGGGTGCCACCCGGGTGCCACCGTCACAGGCGCTCGCGGCTGCTTTTGGCACATCTCACACACATCCCCAGAGCTGCAAAAATGAGCAATTAGAACTGTGTTTCATTTGGAAATCTGAATTTTCAGCACCACCAACATTTTTTTCCCAGGAAGGCAACACTGTCAAAATGTTTTGTTTATGCAAAGCTCTAAAAGGGAAAAAAAAATGCCAACCAAACTAAAAATATGAAGTCAGCTGAACCTGAACGGAGCTCCAATTACACCCATTTTTTTAAAGCTTTTGCGAAAGTGTTTGAGCTTAATTAGGTTAAGCTATTTCAAAGCATGCCCAGTTGTTGTAATTTGTTTATGATACAGAGTTGCTCTTTGATCATGAATGTTCATTTTTATAGAAACCCTGTTATCAGTCTCTGGATAAGAAACAAAATGAGCAGTGTTTGTGGTAAGAAAATTTAGAAAAGTTTAAGAAGCTTGGAAAAAAGCTGTCTCCTTAATAAAAGAAAGACGTGACTTAATTTAGCATGTGATGGCAAGAGGGTAAGTAAATGATTTTTTAGGGAAGAAAGGGAAATTAAATGTTCAGTGTTCATTTATCCACCATGCCGAAGATATGGTGGTGGAGAATCTCAGCCTGGACTTCACCACTTTCTGGGGAAAGCTCCTTGAATATCTGCTCATAATTTTTATCACTGGAAATTCTCCCATTCTCGTAGAAAAAGAACACAAATCATTCTCCAGCCTTGAAAACTTGATAAGGATATTTTAGGGAGAGTTAAGCAGGAGGGTGAGAAAGGTACAATGGAGTGTGAGTGTCCCTCTGAAAATACTCTGGCTCCTCATTTTTAAGGAGGAATTGGGCAACAAGAACATCCTCAGACCATCCTTATTTCAAAGCAGGAATCTGGGTTAGAGGCTGTGGGTTGGCTTTCAGCTTCCCTATCAGGTTTTTTTTTGTGTTTTTTGGGTGTTTTTGTTCCAATCTTTCCCGTGGTGAGCTGGGTGCATTAGCTGCACGCTTTTCTAGCTGCAGATCATCCAAAATACATGACTACATGGTGGCCTTTGGGAAGGGCTGCATTCACAGAGCATTTAAATGAGGTTTTTTCCGAGATGGCATGAAGATATTTTCGCACTCCGAGGGGAATAATGCAGATCTGTCCAAGCTCCCTGTACCAGCAGAGCTCTCTCTCCCTGGAACACGCTACAGAATGAAGAGCTTCATATGCAAAAATTGAGTTTTAAAGCTTTGCTCAGCTCTTTTTTTTTTTTTTTAATTATTATTAATTTCTTTTTGAAACGCAGCTGATACCGTGAGTGGCCTGTGAGCATCCTTGCACATCCCAGGATGCCAGGATTGGTCAGCTCACCTGATTTATGCACAAATTAGTCACGGATGCAAATGAGATGTGCAATATTTGTACACTTTCTCAAACCTTGGTCTTAATGACTCCCCTTCCAAAACAAAACTAATGATGTTGAAGAGCGATATGCAAATATTTGCTCTTTGACAATGACATCTCCAAGAAGCAGCCAAGGCTCCTGTATCATTAGTAAGGCCAATCAACTTACTCAGAGTAAGCAGCTGAAGTTCAGCAAGCTCAGTCTTTTCTCCTCCTCACAGTTAACTTTGAGTTACTTTCACATTTTTCAACTGTGTTCAATATCTGACATTTATTTTGAGTCAGGGCCAGGTTTATGAAGGTTTTTTTGTCCACAGGAGCTGGACACAGTCGCTGCTCAGGCACTTCTTCAAAACTCACCAAGCACCTCCTAAGCTTTGCCTGCACCTCACCCTCATTTTTGCTCTTGCTGGTGGACAGAGCCTCCTTTTGTTTGTGGTCTCTGCACTCTTGGACCCCGAGATGATTTCTCAGATTGAAGGGACTAAATCACCTGGTATTATTTTTACTCCAACTAGGCTGCGTTTAGATACTATATCCATGTTTAAAATCTGCTTTCCATAAATGTTATGCAACATTCCCTTAAAAATTGCTGTTTCAGTTAACATTTCTGCCCATAAATCAGTCACTGGAATATTCAGAGAAAGCAAATATGAAAGGGGTGTGAACACAGCTGAAGGCTATTCAATGTTTTATTCAGAGGAGTTTTCATGGAAAATATTTTGAGGTATTTGCTTAGTTCTAATCATTACCATGGGACGCCCTGGAAATCCAATAGTGACAGAAATGCCAAAACTTGAAAGCAATTAACTGTGTTTGAAGAAAGAAATTTTCATTTTCTGTTAGCGCTGAAGTTTTGGTGCAGGAAGGAGGCAGCCAGCCGAGCCAAATTCCACAATTCTCACAGCATCCAGCAGTTTGGAAGGCCGTGGATCTACCCTAAGCTCTTGGAGACCTTCTGTGGCTATGGGGAGCTTTTTCTTCCTTTTCTCTCAGTATTTTTGGCCAGGAATTTCGCTGAGCTCTGGGCTGCTTGCATTTCCTAGGACAGCATTCCTGGGAATTCCCGTTTCCAGAGGCCACAAAAGTGTGTTGGGATGGAGCTGGTGGAGGGCAAGCTCCACGCTCCGGTTTGTGTGCAGCCCGGAGGGCAGAGCAGGAGCACCAAGGAGGGGCTGGACGTGGCACCCAGAGCTCTGGGCTGGGGACAAGGTGGGGAGCAGTCACCAAGGCTGGACTCGATGGCCTGGGAGGGCTTTTCCAGCCTCAGCAGTTCTGGGATTCTGCGACATCTGAGCTGCTGAAGTCCTAAACCAGAACCCCAGTGAATTTCTCATGGTCAAGGTGAGCCCAAACTCAGCGTCCCCTCTGTGAGAGGCCAGGCACCTTTAGGGACACAGATTTTCAGGCTGCTGGTGGCCTAAAAGGCACTGAACCTCTGCAGGAGTCATTTCCCACGCAATGTGAGTCCGGGGAGCCGATTCCATGCGGGATTCGGTCTGTGAGGTGAGGCCGGCACCTGCAGCCCGCTGCTCGCCCCTCGCCGCGCTGCCCGGGCTGGGCCAGCCTTCCCTGGAGGGATTTGGCAGCCAAGCCGAGATGGGAGAAGGCTTTTCCTGCTCGCAAAGCTCGGCCTAAGAGCATTAACGCTTCCCTGGCTTTGCATTCCGCGTTCTTTGTCCGGGCTGCGTTCGGAGATGACAGCAATGGGAGCTGGTGGGCGCGCTGCCTCCTCCTCTCCTGCGATAAAGCACGAGATCGCGATAGAGACATCGCGGCTGAAACACATCGGGCCGGGCTTTGGAAGGCCGAAACATGAAGGCATTTCATAAATTAGGCTGGATGGATGAACTCTCGGAGCATAAAAGAGCGCCAAGGAGCTCCGCGGGCTGGGTTTTCCTCCAGGACTCGGCACTTAGCAGCTCTTCAATTACCGCTTCGAGATAATAAAGCACGAATGCAACAGCTGCTTTACACTCTGCTTCATCTTTTCCTTCCTCATGGATGCGGAATTGCAGGGCTGATCACACAAGTTCGGTCCTGACATCCACAGCCTCAAAAACCCTGTTCGTGCGCGCTGGGTTTGAACGCAAGGACTTGGACGTGGAAATGGAAAATCCCCATTATTTCCTTTAGGGACGGGAGTTTCTGCAGTAAAGCACCGGGATGGGGGTGTTTGTTTGTGGGACGTGCCCTGCAAAAACCCCATTATTTCCTTTAGGAACGGACCCTTCAGCAGTAAAGCACCGGGATGGGGGTGTTTGTTTGTGAGACGTGCCCTGCAAAAACCCCATTATTTCCTTTAGGAACGGGACATTCAGCGGTCCGTACAGCATCGGGATGGGGGTGTTTGTGAGACGTGCCCTGCAAAAACCCCATTATTTCCTTTAGGAACGGGACATTCAGCGGTCCGTACAGCATCGGGATGGGGGTGTTTGTGGGACGTGCCCTGCAGGCCGTGTCCGGGTTGTTATTAAAACAATAACAACCCCATGACAAAGGGTAACCCTGAATGAAAAACAGGCAGGAACACAGGGCACGATACGCAGGCAGAAAAATACGGAATCAACGCAAAAGCAACATCTTATTTCTCACGGTAAGCTGCCTGGTCCCCGCTCTGCCATCAGTGCGGGGTAAAATGAATTTACACGTTGTAATTGGGGCAGTAATGGAGCCAATTTTCTATAATCACCTATACATCCCCAAAGCAAACCCCGAGCCACCCCAGGAACGCGTTCCCATTAAGTGTCTCCAGGCTCCACTTCTGGCACGGAACTTTTCATTCCGATGTTTGCTTTACAGCGGTGCCATTAGCAAATATTAGAAATGCTAACATTTTAATATAATGAGGCAGATGCAACTTGGGTTCTTTCCTTGCAATATCAACTTTCTGGAAGTTATGAAAACGTGACATTTTAGCAATAAGCAAGCAAAAATCCCCACCAACAAACCCAAATAAATGAAAAGAGGCAATTTAGATGCTGATACTTCCAAATGTGAGGTGCTGATGGGCTGAGCCCCTGGACTGACTTTAATAATTCTTGAGGAGGAGACTGGGGACTAAGCTGCATTTTGGTCCAGGGAAGGAGGAGAGCGTGTCTCTTGTGCTTATTTAAAATGTTCATTTTAGATATTTCGATGCTGAAGTCAACAAGGTGCTTCAGCACACGCCTGAATCCCTGCCCAGCCTGGTCCCTCGGTGCCATAAAACAACGTTTGATAATTTGCACAATGCTTGAGAGACAACTGGTGATTTGTAATCCGTAAATCCAATGAACTTTTGACATCTCCCGTTGCCTGGGTGAGGCAAGACATCCATTCAGCTCCTAATGGGGGAAAGTTGAGGCACAGTATGATTTGTTTTCGTGATGTAAATGGGAGCACGCAGCTATATTTTGTGAATGGCTGATGGGTCTAATGAAAGCACTATCCCTTCACCACAATACAAAGTATAATGAGATGAAACATTTGGAGGTGTTCAGGCACTCACAAACACAAGTAGGGACTCGTAAAAATCCTTTTAAGCAGCTACTGGCAGACCTAGGCCCTAATATTTTAAATATCTGGTTGATCAGCTGTGAAGGTGGCAGAAATTGGTCCTTTTCCCTCCAAGACTGAGGAAAATCAGGGTTCAGAGAAATTCAGAGAATGCTGATTCATGCAAGATGCAAGTAAGAAAAACTCTGGAAATTTCTTGTAAAGTTTTTTTTTTTTTTTCACCTCCGTGGGGAAAATTCAAATTGTAAAATTCTGACTTCATGTGGAAATCTGGCAATTTCAGTCAGGCATTAGTTGGGAAAGTTTTTTAGGTCAGCCTGGGATTGTGGATAAGGGAGGAATGAGTAACACAGCCTCTGAGTAGCTAAAGCCCTTGTGGCTCTGGGATGTTAAGAGAGCAGACTCAGCCTTATACATCTTATTTAATCAAAGAATATATAACTTCATCAGAGCTGGCTTCAACTTTCAAGTAGAAATAAACCACTTCTATTACTGGAAATTATTAGATACTCATAATACAGCCAAACAACCCAGGGTTTTTTGCCTTTCTGGAAAGAAAGAGAACAAAAAGGAAGGAAAAAAATCTAAAAGAGAGAAGCAACAGCAGAAGCAAAACTCCAGCAATATTTATAGGTAAATCCTCTTTTTACTTGATTTATAGGTAAATCCTCTTTTTAATAAAATGGAAACCTCATCTCAGTTTGGGAATGTTTCCCTAGGAGGGGCTGGCTCTGAGGGAGAACCTGGAATGCCAAGCTCTGAAATCATTCCTGGGCTCATCTTGGCTGAAGGGCTGAGAGCACAAGGCAACCACGGCAGGTCAGCTCATCCAGGGAAAACCAAGGCTCCTTCCAGGGCCTGGGAATGGGCACACCTTGGTGCTTGACACTGAAGGCACCTCAGTTTTATTCCCTGGTGTGAGGAAAAACCAGCAGCCTCACTATGGCCAACACATTGCATGCAGCTAATAATATCTAATATCTAATATCTAATATCTAATATCTAATATCTAATATCTAATATCTAATATCTACGATCTAAGATCTAATATCTAATATCTAAGATCTAAGATCTAAGATCTAAGATCTAAGATCTAAGATCTAATTAATATCTAATTTCTAATCTCTAACTAACATCCAGTGTATAACCTGATCTATCTCTCTGTTTAACATACATCAGATCTACACAGCCTCCAACAGAGCTGATTTACAGCACAACCCACACCAGTGCCCAGAGGAATTTAGACTGGTTTCTCTTGCCAGCAGCCCCTGTGTGTCCCAGCATTTCCAGCCATCCTGGCCCTGCTGAGGACACATCACCCAAATCATCTGGAAAGGGAGCATCACCTGATGGAGGGGTGGGAATCCATCCCTCCCCCTGGATCTGGTTTCAAGCAGAGCTTCCATAAAGGTGAGGCTGTCCCTGCCTGCAGCCCAGCTCCCCAGGGCAGGTTCCTGGTGGAGCTCTGACATCTGAATCCAAGGGCATCGTGTCCACTCCCAGAGTGTCCGAACCCCTGGTGCCAAGGACATCCATCAGTACCTGGGGCTCACATCCTGCAGCCCCAGACATCTGAGTGAGACAGAGAGGAACACCAAAGGTTTCCAGAGATCCAGGGGAGGATATCTGGTGGTCTAAAGTCTGGTTTCCATCCTCACTCCACAGCTGGCATTATTGAAATAATCCTTGAGATGACCCCGGTTGTCAAAAATCAAATCAGATTTATAAAATGCTTTGGGTTCCAGAGGAAAGGTGCTGTAGGAATATGAGGTGTTGTTATTATTATTATTATTACTATAATAAGACAAGCTCCCCATGTCCCCTGGCGATAATGCAGCTCTCTGGGAGGGATAAACTATGGAGCCAACGTGAACCAGATTATTGCCTCATAAAACGGGACACCTGCCCTATTATCCCTTAAATAATAAGTACATAAAACAAATTTGACTGTAATAATAAAACATAATGGTGAAATATTTATGGGTAATTTTTCAATGCAGTACACGAGGATTAAGCCACGCAATTTCTGTTGGCTTTTACAAGAGTTGCTCTGGCAAATCCTCCCCGTGAGGTCCCACAGAAATGTCCTGGAATGTGTCTGGAGGAGCACAAGAGGGGGTGGGAAGGGGAGATGGGGATTTTAGGGTGTGATAAACAACAGAACCCACCTTGTCCTGGGAGGGAAGGGAAGGGAA
>VWZP01009913.1:1952484-1972901 GCA_013396995.1 Dicaeum eximium | reverse complement strand
AGAGGGGGAAGGGAAGGGAAGGGAAGGGAAGGGAAGGGGTGCTTCAAGCAATCCACCAGGACCAGTGTGACCGAGGAAAAGATTGCAGTCAGGTCCCTCCTCCCTCTCAGGTGTGTGCAGATAACGCAGGGATTAACCAGAGCAAAGGGTTAATTGGGGCAGCCCAGGAGCTGGGGCCACCTCCCATCACAGCAGCCACCAAAGGAACCCCCCAAAAACTCCAGATGCAAACGGGGCTCAGGTCTGTTTGCAGATAAACAGCACCGAGCCCTTCATAAAAACAACACCGAGCCCTTAATATGACAAACTAACAAATACTATAAAGAATTACTGCAGGGATCTCATCAAATTACATCTTTTACATCTCAGAATTTCTCACTTACCTCTCACCTTTGCTAAATTCTTGTAACTGAAAAAGCCACAGGGAGAAAAGAAAAAAAAAATCACATTTTCTGATTGTTCATTTGGCAGAACAGTACAGATAAACAGGTTCTATAATTTCTTTCATACACTTATTTCCATATTCATTTCCCTACTCTTCTGTGGGATGACTTCTGATAGAGCAACAAAGAGAAGAAAAAAAATTTTAAATAAGGAAGTGCATTTCAAAGCAAGAGAATTTATGAAAGGCATCTGAGGCAGCAGAACCTCTAACCTGTGGGTACTTTCAGTGTACTTTAGATTTTAAGTTGTCAGGGTCACATTCTCAGTTTTTGAAAAGCACTCACGTCTGGCTCCCGAGACAGAGCTTGATTTAGTCTTTTATAGGCACACAGTACATGCTCTAATTAACCCAACTTAATTTTTGAGCACAGCCCCAATGTCTAATAGCCATGATGCAATATTTAGCAGATTATATCACTTATTATTTTATAAGCCACCAGATAAAAATAAAGAGAATATCTGAACCACATCTTTCTTTAGCCTTGTCTCCCAAATAATCGGATTATTTTGATTTGCCTTTTTTTACAGCACGACGAGTGTATTTATTGCCGGTGCCTCTCCAAGCCACAGGGAACACCTGATATTTCCCACTGCTGTTCCTGGCTCTGGGTCTCAGGGGTGAGCACAGCAGCCCCACCACCCACCATTCAAACCCCAGCCTGCAATCCCAGGCATTTTGGCAGCGTCTCTGCAGGTCCAGGGCTCCAACCCGGCCAATTTTCCACCAGCAGAGCCAGCACAGACACACCCCCCTGGTGTGTGTGTGAAAATCTCTCCCTGCACGCCTTCCCTGCGTGCTGCCTCCCTGCCTGAAGAGTTTCTGTGTTTTCTCTTTGTATCATTCTGGCTCCGAGTACTAAAAGCCACATCCTGTTATGTTTGGTTGCTAGGTGGAGAAATGTTATCATGGGCTTCAGCAATAATTTATCCATAGAGCTAGAGGAGCTGTCATGTACTTCTGACAGTGAGCTGCAGCACTTTATCAGCTTGCCTGTAAATCAACCGTGTGTGGGTGAAGATGCCAGCAATGTTTGATCTCTCTCAGACACTCTAATAATCTGCTTTTGTCTGATTGATTCCTTCACATCACCAAGCACATTGCAACCGAGAGTGGAGTGCCCTCTGTTTATCTCCGTTGGTCATCTGCTGGAGGGCAACAGGGCAGAAAATGCTGTTCTCGCCGAGATGGAAGAGTTTTTTGGAATTAGGGGCTTTACATCATATCCTGGAGCAGGTTTAGTCCAGTAAATCAATGATAGCAGAATTGAATGCACCATAAATACCTCAAACCGTATCTCTTACAAGAATGTAAGAGTAATTCATAGAAACAGGAAAGGTAACTTTGCTGGGAAGAATTACGACCCCTACAAGCTGGAGACATGCAGGTCTTTTACGGCCTGTGTTTACATCTCCCCTCTTGAACCTGGGCGAGGAATGCTCCGCGCTGGCATTTGGATCCAGGCACTTCAGAGAGAATATTGAGCAGAGCAGGACGCTGTCAGAATTGATCAGGGCCTCTCAATCCGCAGCGCAAGTTTTGCTAAATTTCTGTCAAATTCCGTTTTGGGCGGCAGAGGCCGGCGCGGCCCGGCCTGCTCGGCGCGGCCTGGGCTGGGCAGGGCCTTTCTTTCCCTTTCTGCCAGGAACCCAAAGGAAAGGATGCAGTGCAAAGAGGAGAAATGGAGCTGCTCTGTCGTGTTTTGTCCGTCCCAGCGCTCCCCCAGTTGAAAATCGAGAGCTGTCTGTGGCTGCAGCTCGTTGTGTGCTGAGCTGGGAGCGGCGGCGGCCGCGGATTCCTGACCCCGCTGAGCTGAGGGCGGGAGATCTCGTGGTTGTGATTGATTAAATCCCATCAGAGGGAGCATTTGGTGGTGGTGTCCCCTCCGTGGGTCACGGTGGGGTGGCACAGGCAGCAGGATATTTGGGGAATGCACTAATTTCAACCCAGTACACTGAGGGGAAAGGCTGGTGGTTCACAGCACCACTGAATGCTAAAAAAGGGTGAAAATTCACACTGCATAATGTATTTGTAATTGTGCTTAAGGCAATGAGAGGAGAGAAATTCATGGAACAAATCTGGCATACGGTGTAGCCCTCTGTGGATGCTGCAGGAGCAGCTACATCTCCTCCAGACTGACTGCACGGAGCAGTGGAGATTCAGGAGTGGATCCACAGCCTCCTCCTTGGCCCTTCACGGGGATATCCCCAAACTACTGGGTAAATTGGGATGGAGACTGGTTTTTGGGGAAAGCAGCCCAGCTGGTGACCACATAGACACCACTTTTTAGGTGCAGCACAGGGGCCCATGCTGCCTCTCCACATTTCATAACCCTTGCAGGCAAACAAAACTTCCATTCACAAGAGATTTTTTTTTTTTTTTCACCACGCGCGTCATAAAAGCAAGGGAAGTGATAAAAGCAAGGAGACCTGAAGTTAGAGTGTGCAGCAGGGTGTATTCTCTGTTCTTCCACCAACAGGCAGCAGTAAATGATTTTAGTTTGGCTGAGTATCACCAGACACACCCCGATGGCTCCTCAGAACCTGAAAGTGGCCTCCAGCTGCGTGCACAGACAGACTGATGGACACAGAGACCTGCAGGGATGGCAGAGACACCTTGGGAGGATTCCAAATCCAGTGTTCACCACGCGCCACAGCTGCCTGACTACACCTGACCTCTCCTTTAACCATGTGCCTGCAGGTAAGAGGTCTGTGATTCCCAAAGTTTGCTTGGAAAACACAGCCAGAACCCCAGTGGCTGAAATGAGCAGGAAAACACTGAAAGGTCCCAGTTCTGCCCTTCCTTGTGCTGATTTAGTGATGGTGGATGTCCATGGAGGCTGGGCTCAGACTGGCTCAAATAACTCAAGTCTAAATCCTCTGTGGTCTTAAACTTACACACTCTAAAGTGCTCTTCAGTTTTGTATCACAAATTAATTAAAATAAACCCACTATTAAGTCTCAAACCCTACTAATTTCTAGTATTGCAATATAAGGGTTGGCACTTTCCAAAGAGAATTAGGAAATTTAAAAAAAAAAAAAAGAGAAGGGAAAATAACAAAAAGGAAGAGAAGAACAAGAAAAGAGGGAAAGGGAGCATGTCTAAGGAAACTACTCTTCCAATAACACTGAGATATCCTCAAGGGAGATGTATAAGTAGAAAATATTACATGGCTGAACAGTAAATATCACATTTCTTTTTACAAGCATGTTTCTGCATTTTATTATATCTTGACTGGCAGACCATAAATTCTGAATATCCAGTCTAAGGAAGCTTAGGATCTACGGGCTGTGTTCTTCATGGCTCTAAGTGGTCAGTGGCATTCTGTTATTCCATAACAGATGGATTAATTAGTGAAATATGTTCCAATCTAGAAAGTTTAATGTTTTCATGAGCAAGCAAAAAAAAAAATTATTAAATTCTCCAAGTGCCACCCTGCCACCCAGCTTCCAGCTGGCACTTTGTGGCAAATAGAAGCAGCTCCAGAAGCTACAGGAAGGAACTACTTGGGCACCTCTGGTTGTTTGGCCTCTTCCTGAAGTATTTTGCTGCTGCTGTCAGGCAGCACCGTGTTATTTCCTGCAGTATAATCCCAGCCAGGAGGATTTCTGGATCATCTACCCCAGCGCTGGCCAGTGCTGAGTGATTGATTGAGGTTATGACATGACTTTTACAGACAGCACTTGCAGGGCTGATACAAACACATGGGACCTGCTTGTTATTTTGTGGTGAAGGAAAAACACTTGGAAGCTGGGAAGGGGAATTTCCAGCAGCTGGGAGGCTTCAATAATTTGACATTATTCTGTGTTTGTTTGATGGTGGGAGACAGGTCTGATGAAACCAGACATGCAGTTTACAATCCTAATTAATATCATCAGGGTTTTAAAGGGGAAAACTTCACCAACTCATTGATTCAATTCCTTGGGAGATACATTCCCACAGTTTTGCTTTGCCCCAGGTAAATGCCCTTGTACCCAGAGGAATAATTTTCTCTCTCTACGGGAAACACCACCAGGAAGGGAACATCTACACAAATACTATTTTCAATACACTTGTTTCACTTTTCAGAGATGAGTCAGAGACCTGAAGGAGAAAATCCTCTCAGCTGTAAATTCCAGCTGAATAATTCCCCATGTACTGAGCCCACCACTGAACGTTGTTAATCTCAAGGCCCCTGTAAAGGAAGGATTCAATTTTGAAGCCTAAATTGAGACAATTCTAGTAAAATCATATATTGGCCAGGCACTTAAACATTCTGTAAAGGATATGGGGTGAACCAGAGCCCTGAGAACAGGGCCAAAACCATAATGGAAGAGCAGAAACCTAAGTCCAGGAAATGAGGAAATAAATAGGATAAATCCTGCCTGTAGCAATAATATTCCTGTCCTTTCCTGCTCTCTCCTGCTCAGGAACCACCTCTGGTACAGGAGAGAATGGCTCAAGTTTTTTGTTTTAAAACTGAGTAACAGCATCAGTGCCCACTCAGATTCCAGGCTGGGAGCACTCAGGTGGAACTGGGGGCTCCAGGTTTGATTCCCTCCTCTGGAAATTGCCCTTTCTGTGCTGCTGGTGCATTTTCTGATGGAGAACATGGCAGTTTAAGATGCAAACCTGCCCTGAAATGAGTCCCTCAAAGGGGATCTGCTCACACACTGAGATGTGGGTGCTATTGTCAGCTAACCCTGCCAAAAAGGGGGGCTCACTTGGATCAGCCCCAAACCACGGGGCTGGGCAGGCACTGCAGGAGCACAGGAGCCCAGGATGGCTGAATTCCCATTTATCTGGACAAGGGCTCCACGCTGCTGATTTTCAGGGCTGCAGAAATATTTACCACTGACATATCTCAGCAGATCAAAGGAAGCTGCTGCTGCTTAGCATTTCTGGCCTGTAATCTGCATTAATGTCTGTGCTCCTTCCAGACTTATCTGAAATGTTAATGAAAATGCTGAATTTGCCCCAAAGCACCAGAAATTCGGAGAAGAAAGTGGAGTGAAATTTCCCAGCACTCTCAGTGGGTCTCCAGTGCAGAGGTGATGCAGGCAGGTGGGGGGTGACGGACCAGGATCACCGAGTCCAACCTTTGGCCACTCATGGTACAGCCAGTGCTGGTATCAAACACACCAAGGTGGTGCTTGCTCTGCTGAAAATACCAAGTATTTCAGTACTTTTTTTCTGAGAATAGATTAAAAAAATAATAAAAAAATATAATTTATATAGAAAATGTAATGAGAGGTATTCTGCAGATAGAAATTAGCATCTAATGGCTCATTTATTGTCTGGTTCCCTCCCATAACACTGAGGATGTCCCAGGGATCATCATGAGAGTCTGGGACCATGCTGTAATGTCCTGCCAGGCAGAATCAGGGCAGCTTTCAGTGATGGGGGAGGTCTAGGTGTGCAAAATCCATCAGTGACAGACAAGGCATCGAGGACTGAGAAAAGAGAATTTCATTTCAGCAGGAGGTATTCCCAGTGCAAATGAAAGCTGCTCCTCTAGATGTGGCATTAGAGACACAGGGAAACTGCAAATTGAGTATTTCAATACCTCCCCACCCCTAATTTTATGCAGTTAAAAAGAAAAAAAAAAAAGAAATAAGGAGAAGGAAGGCAAACTCTTCGGTTGTATTGAGAACAATCAAACAGCTGGGACTGGCTGGCTTGGGGAGCTGTTAATGGGATCCAGAATCTTTCAAGGTCACTGGTTCCAGTCTAGCCCAGGTTAGGAGTAATTGGAAGTCATTTTTACTCGATGGCTGCTCAGTGGTGTAAGGGACATGGGCTGGTGGTCTTAATGCAGCACGGAGCAAACACCTGTCTATACCTCAGCCACAGGGGAGATTCTGTAAAATTAATAAATCCAAATAATTTATAAACAGTCTGTGTTGCCTGTGTTTTCAAATATTGGCACCTCAAAGTTGACATGTAAGGCCCTAACAGAGAATCCCAGGATCACTGAGGTTGGGAAAGGCCTCCAGGATCCTCCAGTCCAACCTGGGGCCGATCCCCACCCATCTTACCTTGGTCAATCCTGTCACAAATAACACCAACCTTTCCAGCACAGGGCAAGATTGGTTTGGGATTTATGGAAATTCACCAATAAAAACAACAGACTTTGGGCTAAACTGCATGCTTTGAATTTTGTTCACTAAATTATATCAAAAATCTTGGGTCGAGATATGCAGTACATAAAACTTACCTGAAGGATTTCATTGATTTTAAATTCATTCAACTCCCCCTGGAAATCTTATTGTCTTCTCTTTGGGTTTTATGATTCCACTTTTATGAATCAAATTTGCAAACTTTGAACTTACTCAGCCTCGGAATGTGCTCAACCATATAAAAAGCCCAAATAGTTTCTCCCAAATAATCCCAATTATTCTCAATACTTACTTGCTATTAATTTATTTAATCTGGGCTATTGCTTAAGGAAATGATTAAAGTGCTTTCAGTGGGACAGGGGTCTGAATCGACAAGGTATTCCACATTATTTGCTGAAAATCCATTCCAGTGGGGAATGTTTACTATTCCTTTCACATACAATTATTCCTCTCAGTGTTAATCAGACAATTTTTCAAAGGTGTAGTCATGAAATTGGACTGGCTCCATGCCTAATCCAATATCTGCTGCTCAGTAAACACACACCTCTGGATATATGTTTCCAGCCAAAGATATATATTTTCTAGGCAGCTGAATTTCAGCAGTGACACAGTCAGAGGCAGGAGCCCAGCAGTACAAACAGATATTTCCTTAATGGAGATCTCATTGCTATGCAAGCTATTTTTAGTTTCGTGCTTACCATGTTTTGGGTGAAAAAACCCCAAAGCAGAGCTAGACTGTTTTCCTAAGGAATTCTGGAGTGCACGTGCCGTGTTTGGGACCCGCCGGTGACTCAGGGCTTTGCAGGAAAACAGAAGACATCATTTCCCTGCTTCATGCTGCATTACTTCAGCAAAAGGAAAACATCTCTGCAGAGTCACAGTGAGCAGGGCAGTGCTGCCGGGGGAAGCCTCCCTGAGGGCTCAGGAATTAAGGCTTCATTCAGCAGCAATGCAGGAATGAGAAACTTGGCTGCCCAAGGGATAATCTCTAACAACTCTGCTGAGACAATGGCCTACGCTGAAAGCAAAGCTGGAGCAAACGCTGGATTCCCAGCAAGGGCATTTCTGTGTTCTGCAATATCTGAGGCTCCCCACCCTCACTCAGCTGAGGGATGCTGGAAATGCATGAGCTTCCTCTGCTAGGCTTTCCAAATTAAACTGGGAGGTTAAAGAGCATCAGAGGATCCACAGGGTAGTACCACTAATCCGAGTTTGTGCTGTGATCGGATTTCAGCCGGGGGTTTGTCCCTGGAGCTCTGCACTGGTGTCTGCACCCAGCACCCACAGCAAACCCCTCAGCTCTGATCACAGCAGCAAACCCTGTGTGCCCTGAGACACCAGCCCTGAGCGCCAGCCGGGCAGGAAGGAGCAATAAAACCTCTTTGGGAATGGGATGGAATCTCATCCTGCTCACCGATGAGCACAGTGAGCTCCCAGCGGGGTCCTGGGGGGCTGTGGGGCTGTTCCCTTGAACAGGAACTTGCAGGATCAGCTCCAAACCCAACCCACTGCCCAGACACAGCCCCGTGTCCCACAGATATTTTTACCAAAACGTATTTCTCCCGTTTGTGCACTTATTAATGCAGGACATGCTTTTACTTAACAATCTAGCAGCCGATACAAGTGATTCCACTCCTGCGCTCCCGCACTTTGAAATATTATTTTGCTCTTAATTTTCAGCCTCCTCCGCCTCCTCCTTTCCCTCTCTCTCCCTTTTTTTTTATTTTGGTTGGTGACCACAAGTGTAGTTTCAGTAAATAAAGCTGGTGCTTGATAATGTGGAACGGCCAGGAGCTTAACTCTGCCCTTGGAGATCGCTTACATCAAACCAGCAATCAAAAAGTGGTGCAGATAAAATTTGTCATCAGGGATTTCCTACAAAAGAATTACAGTGGAGAAATAGCCTGATCGATACTATGGATTTTCACTGCAGGGGCTGATAGTCCAATTGCTGTGAAACACTCACACAGATAAAAGGGCACGGCTGCCACTTTGTTACAGACTGCTGACTCAGCCCGAAGCCTGGCAGGTATTTATAGGCCAGAGTGATACAGAATTATCACCTTGCAGTGCCCAGCTCTTGTTAGTTCTAAGATTGCCTCCCTTTATGGGATTGCTAAATGCAGGTGAATGGAAAAATGATGGCTAACAGCTGTCAAAATGCACCAGAATGAAGTACTTAAATCTTTTTTTATCCATTAAAAGGGTAACAACCAAACATAGATCATGGTGCAGACGTTGTAATGATATTTGGGGCCGGTAAACGAGGGGTTATAAACAATGTACATCTGATCAAAATGGTAAGAAAAATACAAAAGGGAAAAAAAAAGCAATAATAAAAATTCTTCTTGTTACTTTACAATATGTGGCTTGCCATTTACTTCGCTGCTTTTCCAAGAGATCTCCAGACCTCTCAAGGCTGCTCTGAGCAACCTCCAGCTCCATCAACACGGTGATAATTTTATACCTCACATACCACAGGGAAAGCTGCTTTAAGAAACCATTGGGGTGGCTCCAGGAGCTCTCCTTCCTTGTTCTAAACCAGCATTTTACACCCTCCGGATAAAATGCTGATGGATATTAATATTAACTCACTGATCCCAAGGACTGTTTCACACACAGACACTTTGTAGGACCAGAGCATGAGGAAGGAAAGGAAATACTTTCATTTGTTGGTCCAACAGGTAGCACAAAGCCTCTGTGTCCCGGTGAACACTCCAGGATTGACTCTCCCCACCCATGATTCCATTGCTAGGACAGGCCCAAGGGTGGTGAGGAAGGGGCACAGCAACCCTGAGTTTATTTTTGGAGTTGTCTACAGAGAGATTGGCCTTGGCTGCACAGGGATGGTACCTGGAAGGTCACACAAGAAGCTCTAGTGAGATATAAAAAGAGACAGGAGGATCTGCACAGACTTTGCCCTACCAGAGCCTCCAAGGTGCTCTCCTCATCCCTGATGGAGGTTTCAGCAGCTTAAAACCAGTCCCAGAACTAGTTCAAATGTATTTTGACAGGTGCTTTCTTAGCAGAGACAGAACCAAATTGGGCTTTAACATGTAAAATTATTTATAAGCTCCCAGTCCACCTCCCAGAAAACTTAATGTCCAGATAAAATACTTTTTTCTCACATTCCCTTGAAAAATCCTGATATCCTCAGCACATTACCTACTCTTCTGTAACACAGTACTTATTTTACTTGTAAATCTATGGCGTGTCTTGGTGTGCCAGCAACCCCAAATTTACCCTTTCAGCACTCAGAATATGGCTGGATTTAAATTCATGTGGGGAAGTGAACAGCAGTTTCCAAAGGAAACACCAGAGAGGGGAGGAAAACAAAGAAGAGAGAGGGAAAAAAAAAAAAAAAGAAGAAGCAGAAGAGGAGGCATTTGATTTTCATAACTGGGCTGTGCTAGGACAGGGATAATGGAGCACTGATGGGTCTGAGTCTCTTCCCATCCTGTACCTTAGGTCCCTGTTAAGTGAGGGAGTGATCCCAGTTTTTAGAAGAGGATCAGAGATCCATCATGAATAATGCCTTGAAGATCTCCTTTACTTGGCTCATTGTCCTTCCCCCATTAATACTGGTTTTAAAACCATCTTGTGTGTCTTGGAGAAACACAAGTAGGGGGATTAAAGGGCTGAAATTTTTTAAATGTCTCAAGAAGGTCATGGCAAGCAGGAGCTGGAATTCAGAGTGGTTTATGCACCCTATATTTTAGACTTCATTTAATACCAGAGCTTTAAACTAAAGGAAGAAACACTGCACAAAACCTGCCAACAATATCATTAAAAGCAGCACAAAGAAACTGGACTTGGGTATCGTTGGAAGAAGTTTTTGGTGAGTTTGACCACAATATTTGACTCCAGGAACCTTGGAGGGGAAAATGCACAAAGCTGAAATCAAAATACTAGAATACACAGCAAAATATCAAATGAAATCATGATTTGGTTGCCTGTAAGAAACGCTGCAGGTTTCTAAACAAACACCTTCCCTAACCAGGAGGGAAGCCACACCTTTCTCTGTGCTCCATAGGGAAAATTCCTGTAGCACTTGTCTGAACTGCCTGGTGCTGGTAGAATCACAGCTGCTCTCATCAGAGTGTTGTTGGATGAAGTTTACTGTCACTAGCAATAAGCAGTAGATAAAAGGAGGGAGGGGAGGGGGATAAGAAAACAAAAGGGAAAAATAGAAGCTAAAAAATTCACCAGAGGTGAAAAAAAAGGGGGGGCCAAAAAAGAAGATATACATAAACTAGCTGTTTTTGTCTTTCTAGTTGCTGTGATGTGCACAAAGGAAATAGACTGAATAAAATCACATCTCAGGAACACCAACATAAATTCCCCCTTGCTTTGACAAGTACGTAATTTTGTGCAGTGATGCTCTTCACATCTGGAGAGTTATGAGGCAATTTCATTCCCATCTGACAAATTTACAAAGAAACATTAGAGAGAAGGGATTAGAAAAGCGAGAAATCTTTATAGACTTTTTCCTCAGGCTGTATTTTCCTTCCATCTTTTGGCTCTTCCTTGAGGAATATGTATGAGTGACTCATTCTGTATGAATGCCATAACTGAAACACTTAGCAGATAAGCAGAACATGAAATGTGCTTTAAATCAACTAATTGTATTTACATTATCTGGGAGGGCTGATCCCGATTGGCTAAAGTTTGGGAAAATTTGCTATTGTGCATTTTGAAGATAACAATTTAAAACTGGGGAGAAAAAAAAAAAAAAGCTAAAATATTATCTCCAGAACTTCACAGAAAAGTCCAGGCCAGAAAAATAATTTGCATTGGAAAAGAACTTCCCACCTTCCAGCTCTGCCTGACCTTTTTGGCCTCATGATGGGCTCACCAGGACCAGTTTTACACGTTGGGTGGATGAAATGATCTCCTGAATTCATGGAGAAAATAAATGGCACTGGAATGCAGGACAGGGAAGGAGTGGCTGGGCTGAGCTCACCCTTGTGCATCTCAAAGAGCTTTTCCAAGGAGGTTGAGCTCAGGAGAACATCTACTCCTCACAGGCCACCAGGAACTTGACAGAACACACTGACAGAATTCAGACTACTAAAACATCATCAAAATGGAAGCATGAGATGAGCAAGGTGTTGCCAACACCTGAGAAAGGGCTGGGAATTTTGGTTTACACAGGTTCTTTCTGCTTTTCTGGTTGAGCCTTCTCTTTGCTGACAGTGGAAAATTCTGGCAGGGATTATTCCAGGAATAAATGCCAATAAGAAATGCTGCAAAGGCTTTGCTTTCTCCTGCAAGGCTTTAAAAACCCAGGCAGCCATGGCTCGTTGTAGTTACACTGCTGAAGATGTGTAAACTCAGCTGATATATGGCTACTACAGCAGAGCAGTATTTTATGTTCTCTGTGTAATCAGGATCAGTTTTATTAAAATTTTGAGGGTTTTTTCTTCACTATTTTAATACCAAAACATTGCCACGGATTGGTCTCCATGGGTACAACAGCAAGGAACTTCCCCCACAGAGAAGTTCCCTGCCACCCCCAGCCTTTTTTCCTTTGTGGCTCTCTGTGTAGGGTCATTTCAAGTGCTGGGTGCTGGGACTTCCCTCCTCCTTCTATTAATGAAAATTCTGTGGTGGTGCTCGGAAGTTCCAAAACATATTCCTTTCTTGGCACCGAGATGGAATCTAATAAAATGCAGATGCTTTCTGATAGAGAGCACAGATGAAAATGTTTTACAAGCAGGGCTCCTGGAGAGGGGAAGCACAGGGGACACTGCTCCTGGCCCCGCTGGAGAGCCCCAGAGCAATCCCTGCAGGTGACACAGCCACTCGGGCTGGGGGATTTGTTACCTTGTCATGGGGCCAGGTGAGCTGCTGGCAGCCGGGTTTATGGCCCAGGGTGCAGCTGAAAGAGGGAACTGCAGCAATGGGGACGGGGCTGGGGAGCGGGACTGGGCTGGGACGTGCTGCAGGTTTGGCTGTCTGGGATCTGCAGATCTGCAGTCAGCCCTGGGACAGCTCCTGGCTCTGCTGGTTCATGTCTGAGCTGGGCTGGGACGTGCTGCAGGTTTGGCTGTCTGGGATCTGCAGATCTGCAGTCAGCCCTGGGACAGCTCCTGGCTCTGCTGGTTCATGTCTGAGCTGGGCTGGGACGTGCTGCAGGTTTGGCTGTCTGGGATCTGCAGATCTGCAGTCAGCCCTGGGACAGCTCCTGGCTCTGCTGGTTCATGTCTGAGCTGGGCTGGGACGTGCTGCAGGTTTGGCTGTCTGGGATCTGCAGATCTGTGATCAGCCCTGGGCTGAGTGTCACTACAGAGTGCAACACCAAACACGCAGACACAGTGACTTCAGCCAGCGAAAGGCGAAGAAGAAGAACCTTTATTTTGGTTCACACATTATATGGAGTTTTGAGAACGGCCGTGGATTGGAGAGAGAGGTCACCACCTCTCCAACCACACTGGTCAACAAAAGAGTTTATCAAACCTTTCTCCTCCCAGGAGAAGTAATGAAAATAAAGAGACAGTTAGCAAAACACCTGCGTGTTTACAGAAAAACCTCGTGAGAAACTTTATCATAGAAATGAAAACATCAGAAGGCTGAAACTCAGAGCAACAGCTGGGCACAGGACACTCCTGGCTCTGCTGGTTCACCTCTGCCTTTCATCTGCCATGGCCCCTTCCCCTCCTCTACGTGGACTAAACAAAAATCCTGGTACTTTGGTAAAAAAAACCTCCTGGAGACTTTTGTTCCACTTAAAAAGAGATTGAAAGCCACATCTCTAATTAATAGATAGATATAAAACACCCTGTTTCTTATGCTTTCCTTAAGAAGAAACTTCAATAATTTTCTTGTCTGGACAAAATATTTTCTTTGTGTTTCGGGTACAAGGGGAAGAGTTTGCACCACAAATGATTTCCACTGAAAACATTTAAACCTCTGAAATATTTTAGGTTGAGTTATCAAGAGGCTTATCCCTGTGGAGAACTTCTTTGTGAGTGCTGCTGTGCTCAACAGGTTTGTACAACTCCTCTGACTGCATGGGATTAGTTGGCTGAGAGCTGGATGCACACAGGGTATCTTAAATAGAAAATTAAATTAATATAGAACCATGTTTTCAGGAGCAAAAACGGACAGCTTGTCCCTTTGAAAACTCACTGCATTCCTAGCTCCCTTTGAAAATTACTAGATTGAAATGAAGGTGGAATGTCTCTTTAAAAATCACTTCTAAAAAAAAAAAAGAAAATAATTCTTTAGATTTTTTTTTTCCTTTCTGTATGTGCGAGACATCTAAACATAACCCATTCTACAGTAAGGGTAGTGGAAATCAAAAAAATAATATTTGAATTATTTTGATCATGATAATCCCCAATTGTTTTGAAAGTAAATTATATTTGATAGTCTCTCCAGAATGTACTTACAAATTCATAGGAACGCCATTAAAATACAGCATTAATTAACATCCACTTTTATAAAGTGCTTCTAATATTGTATAAACAAGCAAGAGTTGAAAAGCTTATTTTTAACTTGGATCTGCATATGCAGTGTGATCATAGTGAGTTACAAAAATACCCAAATAGCGCTGGGAAATGAATTCTCGCAGTTTGTTTCTGGCTGACGACACACCAAAGTACCTGTCTTTAATTTGAGGAGCTGTGAACAAAAGGTACTTGCCAGCTGAGCTCCGTGTTCCTGAGCTGGTGGCGGAGCAGCCACGGGTGGAATACTGATGTGTCAATATTCGTTAGCCCAGATGATAATCAGAGACTGACTGGAAATAACTCAGAACAATCCCAGGGGGTTGTGCTGCCGTGTGCTGGCTCCAGGCAGGCCTGTGCCACACCTCACCTCTCCCAAAACAAAGCCAGCCCTGCAGGACAGGAGCTGGGCTGAGCTAACTCCCACCAAGGGCTCCTTCAGCACCCAGAGCCAAAGGATGGAGAGTGCAGGGGCACAGACAGCCTGGAGATGCACCAGTCCAGCCTAAATCTACTTTTAGAAAGGAAAGCAACACGAAACCCCCTCAAAAATCAGTTTTACTGGTTGAGATCCTGGTGGTTGTGGCTTCACTCGCAGCCATGCAGGCAATGCTTAAGCTCCCCTTGGTTTCACTCAAAACATCTCGCTGAAATCTAACCCAAACTTCTGAAAAACAAATGTTATTTGTAGCAGTATCAAATTAACCTGGAGTTGTAGGCAAAGTCTCAAACCTACCCTGAGGAACAGGTGGGAGTGCAGAGCTCCTGTCCCCACTGGAACAGCTGGAGGAGGTCATGGGAACCTCTCTGCCAAGATCCCAGCACTGAATGGTGGTTTTTGGGTTCAGCTGAGCTCCTGCAGGGCCTCTGAATATATCAATTTCTGAGTTCTATAAATGCAAAAGGGCCTGCCTAAATCCCCCTCCCTGCCCAGATGTTGCTGCCACATCCTGAGCTGCACTGATGCAGAAAGGAAGGGAGCTCTGAAGGATCCGGGACTTTCATCCAGAACCACGGCCCTGCTAGAAACACTGGGCTGGAAAACACTTATCAATACCAAACATCAGGATCTGACAAAGAGCAGCACACTGCTGGTACCACAAGGAGAGAGCAGAAATTTCAGGGCAGTTCCCATTTCTTGAATCCTTGAATAACAGCAGGGGACTTATTCTGGGAAATCTTCACTCTTAAGATACCAATTGTTTTAAAATTAAAAGCTTTTTTTTTTTTTTCCTCACTCTCTTCTTTAAAGAGACAAATCCTTAAATGGGTCATTTTTATCACTTTCTGGAAGTGCTTATTTATGCCCAGATGCACCTGTTATGGTGGGAATGGTCACACCAGTAACTGTGGTGCTCACAGAGATGAGAAATAAGCAGTTTGCAGGCGCCTTTCATTAGATGAACCTATTAGATGCAAAAAAGAGACAAACCTTCAGAAAGACGAGCCCTTCTTCAGCCTTTAAATGTGATAGACATCTTGAAGACATTATTATAAAAGCCTGATATGATGCTTTAAAGCACTGCTCATTCCCAAGATCACTCAAGGGCTCCTTCAGAAGCTGCAAGTCTTCAAAAGTGATCCAGGAAATGCCGAAGTGCTCTGTGCTTTTCAAAGGCTGAAAAACCCCCATCTTCCTGTGCTGGAAGAACAATAGCAAATGATTTTGCTGCTTTTTTGGCTGAACACCTTCCAGGTCCCACGTTTGGATGATTACCCCTCTCCAGTTTGAAGGGGGATGTTCGTGGAGCAGTTGCAGAGAAACGAGAGCTGCTGAGAGCCGGCTTTGCTCTGGAGATGTTCAAACATCCAGCACCAGGAACTGCTCACAAAATCAACATCACAAGTATGGGAGCAGATCAACACAAACAACCCTAAGAAACATCTGAGATGGAACTCGAGCAGGAACTCAGAGGTGGAAGGAATCTCTCTGATTTTGTCCGAGCCAAGTCCCTGCAGGGATAAAAGCCCCCCCAGACCCGTGGGGCTGTTCCTGACCCTGCAGTGCTGGTTTCCCCCGTGCAGATCCCTGGTGCTGAGGTGGTGGAGAAGCCATTTGGCAGCGCTGTGTCACTGAAGCACATCCACGTGCAGACAGAAACTCCCACTTGCTACTTTAAATCAGCTTTCAGTAGTTTTTGTACCACTAAAATAGCACAAAATATATTTACCCCAAGCTTGTGCCCTAAAAATGCATATACCCACTAATGAATGCTAAATAAACCAAAACCTTGAAGTGCTGGGGACAGGATAATCCACAGACTAAATATTCTGACCTTGAATTTTACGTTCCTTTCCATCTCTAATTGTCCTGCATTGTGTTTTCTTATTTCTAATCCAGGCTAAAGTGTGTGGCTGCTGCTTCAGCCTCAGGTGTTTTGCCGGTGGTCAAGATGTGTGGACAAACTTCTGAGCCCTGAGTTTATGTCCCTAACACTTGCCTACCCCACAGAAGAGCCACAAAGTTGGTTCCTGTATAAAGAGCTCCGAAAACGGGAAATACAAAGGAAATGCAAAACGATGCCACTTTCCTCATTTCAAACGAGTGGGTGACAAATTGCTCATCAGATTGTACAATTTGGGTTGCTCTTGCTTGCTTGCTAATTAACCAGTCTGACATTATGTTTCCTCCCTCTTGCATCCACCGTGCCTCGGAACTAATCAGGGTTCAATGACAGCATCACTTATCCCAGGACACATTCCAATAATTAAGGTTTGGAGGACATCTTGCAAACTCCAGCACATACCGATAGGATTTTCTCTCCCCGCGCTGCTGTGCCGGTGACATATGACAAGACAAAGCCCTGCTCTCATATACATAACAGCAGGAGGCTTTCCCACCTTTTAATGGCTGGCTGCATCTCTTCTCAGCCACTGACAGTGGGAAAGGGCTCTGCAGGAACCGCTGAGCCTTGAGGAGTGAGACCTCACAGGCAACAAAAGCCCTCGTGTCCCTAAATCCAAATTTGGAGCGCAGGAACGCACGATCCCATAAGCCGAGCTTCCCTTCCTACCCCGCTTTTCTTGCTGTTCTATGGCTTCATTTGGTTTTCCCGAGTCCCAGCACTTCC
Organism: Dicaeum eximium; assembly: GCA_013396995.1. Classification (NCBI taxonomy): domain Eukaryota; kingdom Metazoa; phylum Chordata; class Aves; order Passeriformes; family Dicaeidae; genus Dicaeum; species Dicaeum eximium. Next base: position 1,955,839 of record VWZP01009913.1, on the reverse strand, counting down.
TGGCTTTGCACAGGGAAGGCAGCACAGCTGGGGACACCTGGATCATTCAGGGAGAGGACACAAGCCAGCGAGGATCCTGCTGCTCGAGTGCTTTTTGAGCCTCCATCTGCAGGGCAGCAGGAGCTGAGTGCGGGGCTTTGCTGGGCTCAGCTCTTCCCCAGCCCTGCCAGAGCCACTCTGCCTCTCCCCACCACCTCTGACCTGGCTGGGGCAGCTCTGACTTCACTCAGCTGCACAAACCAGCAGGGTCACCCCAACAGGGCTGGCCATTCCTTCCTTGGATGTTTCCTCCCTTCAGTTCCTCCTGGGAAAAGCCAGTTTGGAGGAAGCTTGAGCCCCTGTCTAAGCTGAAAGCCTGGACTTGGCACGAGCAAAGCTTGATCCCATGAATTTGGTCTGAAATTGCAAAAAACCCCAAAGAACCATCTGGATTCTATCTACATTGTAACCTTCAGAAAGATACATCCTTTTACAAAAGAGATTTATATTTTCATTTTAGCTAATAGCTGTTAGCTTTTCTTAGAGTACCCACTGCAATATGGCCACAAATGCTCTTCTCCAGGAAGCTGAAATGTCCTGGTGATCAGCTCTGAAAAGCAGATGGAGACACCACTCATCTTCTCTTGGTGCTTGATTCTGAAACACTGTTTTCATCAGCAGCAGAAACAGCAGTGGAATCACACAGAGAAATAGGGAAAGGGAATATTCCCTATGGACAGAAATTCCTGGAGATGGACAGTTCTTCAGCCAGCATGAATCAACACACTTTAATTGACTTCTGCAATACTGCACTGCTTCACACACCACCTGGAAAGCCTCCACCAGGCACTTCAAATGCATTTCATAAAGATAAAAGAGAATAAAAGACAATTTTGTGCCCCTAAGATCTCCTAATGTAACTTAGTGTGGAAGGCAGGAACTGGGAGGGGGACAGGGCTTGGAGGAGCCTGGGTGGATTTGTCCAAGGACACAGAAATGAGAGGAATTTACCTGAGCTTGGCGGGAATATCCAGCACTGCTGCTGCTGCTGGCTCCAGGCTGGAGCTGGAGCTGCTCCTTCTCCACTCTCTTTTGCATCAGCAGGTATTTGCTTTTCTGGTCCCAAAAAAGTGCAGCAAAACCTCTATTTCATATGTAGCTTTCAAGGTCACTTGCATAAAATGTACAAAAAGCACGTTTTTGTTGATGGAATGGCCTTTTGATAATGAGGTAATTAGTGATATTACAGCAGGAGAAAAGGGGGGGATTTCTTCCTCCTTTTCTCCCTTTTTGCAAACCCAGTGAAGTGGCAAATTTTGTCGCAGTTGCTGTATGTGCACAATATTTCACCCAGCTCCACAAAGTAATGTGTTTTTTGAGTAGCTACTGTATTTGCTGAAACTAAGTTATAATAATTTGATGACTAGGAACAAGATTAATTCAAGGAACCAGTATTCTCATGACAATTGCAAAATCCAGTAGGGGACAGAGTGAGTGCGAATGGAAATGTTTAGGCATCTCCCTGCTTCATCAGTGAGGAGCCTGAGATGGAAAAATATCCAGCAAGGATACGAGGGGGTCACACCTCTGGAGGCACAGCAAGGTAAGCAATTAATTTCTCCATAAGAAAACCAGGAGCTACAATCAGAACTATCATTGGAGGAAAGATGAATATCTGTACAATAGGAGGCTAGAACCCAGTGAAAGATACAGTTACATTAAGTTATAGCAAGTGCCGTGTAAAAGCACCAATGAAGGTGACAGAAAGGATTGTCCTTTCCTTTAGAAATGGGGTGTGTTGGTATCTCAGTGCTCAAACATCTGGGGGGGAAACCGAGCCCCTGCCAGCCTCACCCACAGCACAGCTGGGAGCTGCACTCGAAAATCAAAACTGGAGCTCCTGACTGAGCTTCTTCCCAAGGAATTTTACACGTTTTCCCCCCAAAAGCTACAACTCCTAGTACAAAGCAACACGGGCCTGGGCCTTCATCCCTCACGAAATGAATACCAAGCACCAATAATTCTACAAAGAATTTTGGAGAAATGGTTCACAGATTAACATTTTCAGAGTGGAAGCAGATGAGACCAAATTTAGAGCAAGTAAGTGATATGCACATATGTTATGTAAAGGCCTAATATTCACTGAAGAGAAGGAAGTATTTCTCATGTACCAGGGAGCTGGGATTTGGAGATCTATAAATAGTATGCTGAAGTTAGAAGGAGACTATTACAGTACAAAGGAAGTAGAGAATCACAGCACAGAAAAAAGAATAACAAATTTAAAATTATCAGAAATTGAGCTGATAAGAAAATGTTCTGTTCTGAAGCAGAAGAAACACCAGGACTTTTCCTGCTGCCATTCTGTTACAGAAGCACTTTTCCCCAGCCAGGTGGTGGCTCAGGTTTGGCACCTGCTGGGATGTGCTCAGGGCTCTCTGAGTTGTGGTTTCACAGAGCTGTGTGTGAGATCACTCCGGTGCTTTGGAGATATTTTTGTGCAAACAGAAGAACTGCTGTTAAAAACCTTTCAGCTCTTCTGAAGTCAGTCTCTGTCTTACTTTGACCAGATGACACTGGACATAAAAAAAACCCCACCAACCTTTCTCAACAAACCTTGAGAGCATCAAATTTTAGTAAAATCACTCTGGAGAAACACACTGCAGTCAGGCAGCATTCCAGAGTAAAATTCCCAACCAACTGGCCTCTTCTAAATGTTCCAACATCTTGCTCGCTTTGCACGTTGTTTTACCTGTTTGTACTTTATTTGTGGCGTCTCTGCAGGAGTTCTAATCAGTGCAGTCTCAGTAAAAGTGGATTTTCTGAACAGGAACTGCTCCTCGGAAAATGACGCACGAGTTCCCTGAGCTGAATGTCAGCACATGTGAAAGGAGGAGTCAGTGGAGACAAAATGTGATCTCCTGATGTCAAACCCTCCTGGCTGGCAGCACAGAGTGAAAGCGAGGAGCCAGCCGAGCTGGGAGGCTGCAGCTCTCCCCACCAAGTGATTTAAGCAGAACAAATTGGAGCTCGCAGGAGTCTGAGCAGTAAAACCCGTGGAGTTGTTAAACTGGCTTTGCTTAAAATGATGAATTAGTCGGGCCATTTCTTTTCATGGCAAGCAGTGAATCTGGGCTGTCCATCAGAGGACGAGCTGTAAATCGGGTGCTGTGGGAGCAGAGCAGGGCAGGAACCTTGGGCATTGTGGTGGTGATGCCTTGGGATTTTAGCTTTTGTATTTTTCATCTATTTGGAATCCTGCAGTTCTTTAGTGTGTAACTCCAAACTCCGTGTACAGTTTGGCTGCTGCTCTCCCATTTTGGGCAGACACAACAATTCCTCTCCAGACCTGGAATCAAGGACACCTCACTGCCTCAGG
>VWZP01009913.1:1933744-1947991 GCA_013396995.1 Dicaeum eximium | reverse complement strand
TCACTCTAAATCCCAGCCTGGCAAAGCTCACTCTAAATCCCAGCCTGGCAAAGCTCACACAGGTGGATGATTAATATTTTGACTGTCAATTCCTATAAATTCCCTATAAATTCTGTGCTGTGGGCAGGGGGATGCTCAGGCTTGGGCTGTGTCCCTGCAGGTCTCAGATTTGGCAGCTGCTCTTCCCTGTCCTGGCACAATCTGTCTCTGGGCATCCCATGGCCTTGCAAAACTCAAAGTCTCCTCCACCCCACCGCTTGGAGAAGACTTTAGAGAGATGCACACCCTTTCCCACCCCCTTTTTTTAAACTGCTGGAGGACTTTGGAGCATCTGCAGCCGCAGGGCTCCCAGGAGTTCATTAGTGGCCCAGTTTCTGTGGCTCTGTGCCACAGCACTTCTGCCTGAGCGACCTCGACAGGCAGCCCTGTCCTCACATGGAGTTTTTAATAAGTGTCAGAAAGCCTCAAGTCCTAACCCATCCCCAATGTTACTTTTTGGCATCGTTAACCACCAGAGACCAAAGAAAGAAATTGAAATGTCTGTCTCCAGAAAAAAAAAAAAAAAAAGAAATCTCAAGCTGGGATGTTCCAAGCTGGGAATATTCCGGTCCCTTTGGGAATCTGAGTCCTGGGGACCTGCACAGGAAAACGTGGCAGAGCAGGGATTTGCTTTCAAATATCCTCTGGGATCAGGGTACAGCCATCAACACTGGGCCAGCCCATAAATATTGGTGTGAAATCAGGAAAGCAGAACCAAGGTGTCAGTTAAAATTCAACCAACAAGGCATGGTGAAATTGCTTTATTTTAAAATTTGTATGAGACGTTTTTTTTACTGAAATTCCTCTGAAACAGGTTCAGCCTTTCCCTCTCCCACCAAAGCCAACATTTTTGTTGCTATTTTCCATGATAGATGAGTTGGATGCAACAATTCCTGTTTGGGACTGGGGAATGTTTATTTTATTTTTTATCAGCCCTAAACTTAACGTTGCATTTCCACAGGCCCCTTACATCAGCAGCACATAAATACCTCTTACCAAAAAACTGTGTCAGCAGTGCCACCAGGACTTTTTCCTCCTATTGCTTTGTGTTAAGCTCTGTTAAACCCTGGGCTGGGCTCAGCTTACAGCCACAGGAGCCTTGCTAAGCTCAGCCTTGCACCCTGGGTGTTTTAAACGTTGATAAATCCCAAAGTTTGGATGCTGTGAGTGGTTGTTGGTCAGCTCCTCCTTTCACAAAGATGGTGAGAGCACGATTTGGGCCCAACATCTGCTGTGCACAGCTGCAGGGAGCAGCCCGAGCCCAGCAGGGCACCCAGGGATGGGGTTAAAGTGGGCTCGTGTGCAGGGCTGGCAGCAGCTCCGTGTTGCTAAGGAAACCATTTCCTTGGAGCTGCGTGTTTGCCACATCTCACTAAACCGGTGTCAGGCTCCAGCGAGGAACAGAGTGTGGCATCACAAGGATTAAAACCCCAAATGGGCTGAAAGTTTATCGAGGACTGGTTTGGGAAAAAAAACCCCAACCCGTCTGGAAACAGGGACTCATGGAAAAGCTCTGGTGGTGTCAGAGTCAGCAGGTGGCAAAGAGTTAAAGTATTTGTGTCATAAATAAAAATATGTTGTCTTCTAAAAATTGGAAATAATGTAAAATACTTTAACAAGAATGCACTTTTTAGCTGTTGGAAACCTCGTGTGCTGCACTCAGGTGGCAGCAGAATGGATGGGGCTCTGTGGCATTCTTTGTTTCTCCACGTCAATGTAAACCTTAAATGATATTTTTGCCTTCTAATACTAATTACTCGGTAATTTACAACCTCAGAGTGGGCAAAGCAATTTCTAAGCACACTTAAAAATTCAGAAATGTAAAAATACAGCCTGTACTTCTGAGCACAATTATTAAGAACAGTTGGTAAGGAAATGATCAAATGTACAATTTCTGTATCCTTGCAGCTCCCTTCCCCTCTGCTTTCCAGGGATACTTATGTTAATATTGGAAAGAACTTTCTTGGGCAGACTTTTTTTGGAAGTGGGAGGTTCCAAATCCACCAGTTTAAAGGCTGCACCATTCAATACTTCAGTTAATTGTGGTGTCCCCATGCTGCAAATCAACCAAATCATCCCCATGTGACTGGGAAATAAATTCAGTGAAGAATAAGATCGACCACACTGAGGAACACTATCATTGTTTCTCTAGCTACTCTACAGATCTATCAAATCCCAAACCCCAAAAAACCTCACAGTTTCACTATTTGTGCTTTTCCCCAAATACCCCAAAAGTCCTTGTTTTGCCCCCCTCAGGCTGTGAAGGAGGAAGCCCCGAGGAGGAAAAGGCTGGGACTCTCGGGGTGCACATGGGGCAAAGAGCACCCAGCTGTTCCCATTTCCACTTGCCCAGGGCACCCCTGTCCTACAGGAATTCTGCTGCAAAGATTTGGGGTTGGGGGAGCTTTGAGGGGGAATGAGGAGCCCTAAACCAGCTCTGCTTCCTGCAGGAGCACTTCTGCCCTGTAGGAACTGCTCTGGGACCCTGCTCGTGAGAAACCACCTCGAGTCAACTTCTGTCACTCAGTTCAACAGAAAAAACACATAAAAATTACAGTTCAACCCTTGCTGCTAACTTGGGCTTTCAGTTATTTTTACTTTTCTTTTTTTTCTGCGCATGTTCTGCCGTTTGAAGCTGTCCCAAAGGCGCCGCCTTTTCCTGCAGCCTCAGGAAGAGGGCAGGTTCATTCCACTTAAATAAAGTAACCCTGATTTATTAATAGGTGGGTTTGGGCACAGTTACTGTGTGCACCTGAGTGCTGTCTGTGCCTGCCTTGGGAAAAGGGAAACACATCGTGCTCAAGGTGATGTGGTTTTTTTCAGGTGCTTCTGCTAAATTTGTATTCTTGGTGTTTTTTGTGGATCGTCCCTTCAAAACTGATTTGCTCCAGAGGAGCAAACCTATCCTGGCCTCTCTTATGCTAATTAAAGAGTCTGATACTTAACACTGGAGATCAGAAATGCTATGAGATATGGGAAATAAAAAGTGTATCAGAGGACTTTAATGGGGACATCGAGGTTAATATCTGTCTGTGCTCTTTCTGGAGAAGCTGCAAGTGCCACAATTTATTGGATGGGACCCGAGTTTTATGTTTAATTACTGAACCCTGGTTTCCTTAGCAGCACAGCTCTGAGAGGAGCAGCCAGAAATCCATCAGCTGGGACCTGAACCGAAGGGGACAGCAAAAACACACCGGGAGCACAAAACCTGCTCAGTATCCACCTGGAACTGCTGCTCTGGAACAGCAATGTTGGGGTTAGCCTCAGATCAAGCCACACAGAGCATCAAATAAGGAGAAATTTCTTCTTGGCACAGGTTCCTCTGACACTTTCTTCACGAGAAATTTCCTGCAAGTTCAAAACGAAAGCGCCGCGGTTTGGTGCCATTGGCAGCCCTCGTGCATTATTGACACCCCTGCTCCCCTGCCAGCCTGCAGAGCTGCAGCCACAGCCTCCAGAATTTGTCACTGTCACTTCCCCAGCGCTCGGCATTGTTCAGGAAATGAACAATGTTCAGGAAATGTATGTGTAAAGCAAAACTGCCTGCGCCAGCCCGGCCGCGGCAGCGGGGCTGGGAGGCTGCTCCGCGCCCAAACAGAGGTTTTATGTGTCCTATTATGTGCCCCAGCAAGAGCCATAAATAATCGTGACAAGGGGGTTTTTTTTGGTGTTACATGCGAAAGTCCTTGAGTGTGCCTCCTGCTCCGGCTCCCCCTCCCTCCCAGCACTCCAGCTGCCAAGCTGCATGATGATAGATGGCACTCTGCAGCAAATGACAGCCCGATAGATTTTTTAGTTTGTGCTTTAGAGAGAATCAGATATGCTGTATAAAGCAATAAAAAAAGCATACTCACAAGGTGGGTTAAAAATAGCTGGCACAGCAGGAGATGAGTTTGCTGTTTATCAAAAAGTTACAGCTTCACATGCAAAGTCCAGGTGATGTGTTAATTCTTTTAAATCTTAGCCAGGAGCAATTTTCGTGGACAAACCTATGAGGTGCAATTTTTTTTACCCTTCCATCTTTTAATATAGGACACTCTGAAAGCCTGGTTATAAACTTCCCTGAGCTAGGACAGCATCCAAAATACAAGGGGGAATAGACTTGATCCTTAAAATGAGATGAAGAAAGTCCTGAGTCTGTACAAGGCTCTGAATCAAACAAGGGATGTTGGAAAAGTTAGCTTTCAAATCAGATCTTGAAACATGAGCCCAGACTCCCTGAAAACTTCCACTCCTCAAGCCCCCGGAGTCAGCACGGGTCTTTACTATGAAATTTGATCAAGATTATTTGAGAACCAATAGAGAAAATTATTTTCATCTTTGACAGATCTGTCTGACAAAAAAAAAGCATATTTAGGATTTTTGGTATATTATGTTCTCTCGTATGCTAAAATGTGTGATTTGGGGGTGACAAAGCAGCTGGCAATAGCGAAAGGGGGAATTCAGGTGTGCCAGAGCTCCCGATGTCTGTGGGATGTGCATGACAAAGACGAGCCCTGGTCAGACACAAGAGCTACAGAAGGAAAAGGGTGAGAAAAGGGTGAGAAAAGGATGAGCAAACGCCTCTGTTCTACTGCTGGTCACTTCTGACAGTTACATGAGCTTTTCCTCATGCTTCATATTTTTCAGTGGCTGCAAATGCCGCTGAGGAGAACAGGACGTTCCCCGGAGCTGAGCTGAGCACAGCTGAGATGGGCACACCTGGGAGTTGTCCTGCCCTCTCCGCTGGATGCTCACTGGACTTGTTTTGCTCTGTGCTATTGATCTGGGTGCTGTGTAACAAATGGCCTGGCTTCCCAGCCACCTTGGAAATGTCACGCAGGAGTCAACAGAAATACTCGGTGTATGTTTTATAAAGAATTACAGCTGGCTCGGAATTACTCCGGCTTTCATCTCGGCAAGCCCAGCCTGGCTCTCGGGGTGCCGATGGATGAGCAGGAGGAGCAGGAAATGATTCAGGGAGCCCGTGAGTTTCCCAGTTCATGGACATGACAGCCTCAGACGTACTTATTCACCCTGCCTGTGTCTCACACGCTGCACTTGGAGCTGCTCTGTAATTTAAGAGTACTCCGTATATCAGATCTCAACTCTTTTTCCCCCCTGATTTCTGATGAATCATGTTAGGAAAGCTGTGGTTTTAACACTGGAGGATGTGACATAATGCAAAACAGCACAAGAAGTATATTAAAAAAATATGTCTGTCAGACTTTATACGGCTGGAAGGGGATAATTTGAATTATATGCCCATAATTCAAATTTGGGGATAATTCAACACCCAAACAGATACATTTCTAGCTGTACCCAGCCATCTGATATAATACTGGCTATTGTTTATTACTTACTTGTATGTTGTTACAGCATCACCTCCCTCTGCTATGCTTAGGGGACAGTTTACATTTCCATAATAAAATCCATTTTCTATAGGTTTATAACTCAGTTCACATTTCACAAGGCTGCTGCCTGGCATATGAATTTCACTTCAATTCCTTTTGGTTAAACTATAAGTTCAAAACAGCTTATTCTTAAAAAAAAAAAAAAAAAAAAATTAATCAGTGCAACAGAGAAGTACGTAATGCCATTTCCCAGCCCAAGGAGTTTGAGTAACTCCCAGCCATTCACTCGAAAAATGACCTATTCAAGTCCTTTTTACAAGAACCTGATGGATCCAGCACCAAATGGAACTACTTAAATAAGCAGATGTTGCAGCATTGCTATTTTTAGGGCTAAGGGAGCGCAGGAATAAAGCACAGTGCTGGGGAGGAGAGAGGGAGCACCTCGGGCACGGGGGGACAGCAGCAGCTCCCAGCCACCCTGGCACCCTGTGCCCTCCGTGGGGAGAGAGCCAGGGCCTCACCAGGGGTGTGTGGGACTCAATTCCCCACAGGAGCAGGGGTTACCCANGCAGGTTTGTGAGTTTGGGATGCAGGGTTGTGAGTTTGGGTGCAGGTTTGTGAGTTTGGGAGTGAGATTGGGATGCAGGATTGTGAGTTGGGATGCAGGTTTGTGAGTTTGGGTGCAGGGTTGTGAGTTTGGTGCAGGTTTGGGTGCAGGGTTGTGAGTTTGGGTGCAGATCTGTGAGTTTGGTGCAGGATTGTGAGTTTGGGTTCAGGTTTGTGAGTTTGGGTGCAGGATTGTGAGTTTGGGAGTGAGTTTGGGATGCAGGTTTGTGAGTTTGAGATGCAGGTTTGGGTGCAGGTTTGTGAATTTGGGTGCAGCTTTGTGAGTTTGGGGTGCAGGGTTGTGAGTTTGGGTGCAGATCTGTGAGTTTGGTGCAGGATTGTGAGTTTGGGTTCAGGTTTGTGAGTTTGGGTGCAGGATTGTGAGTTTGGGAGTGAGTTTGGGATGCAGGATTGTGAGTTTAGTGCAGGACTGTGAGTTTGGGAGCGAGTTTGGGTGCAGGTTTGTGAGTTTGGAGTGCAGGGTTGTGAGTTTGGGGTGCAGGGTTGTGAGTTTGGGTGCAGGTTTGTGAGTTTGGGTGCAGGTTTGTGAGTTTGGGATGCAGGTTTGTGAGTTTGGGAGTGAGTTTGGGTGCAGGTTTGTGAGTTGGGATGCAGGTTTGTGAGTTTGAGATGCAGGTTTGGGTGCAGGGTTGTGAATTTGGGTGCAGGTTTGTGAGTTTGGAGTGCAGGGTTGTGAGTTTGGGGTGCAGGGTTGTGAGTTTGGGTGCAGCTCTGGAACACGTGAGGCTGGTGCTGCTGGTTTGGTTCTCTCAGGGCTGGTGATCTCAGCTCCTTTCAAGCAGCCATCCCAGCCTTCACACAGGTTGATCCATGTGTCTCTAATCACCAGAGCCAAGCTGGGGCTGCACCTCATAAACATTGTCTTTCCTGGAAGAAAATGTTTGCTTTCAGGTCAAACTGAATCACTGGGCAGGCAGAGGAGGCAAGGGGGAGTTTATTATGCATGTCTGGTCTGTCCAAGAAAAGACAGGATTAACAGCTAATTTCCTGCCATTAGACTTCAGCCCCAAAGAAAGCTTTTTCAAAGAAATTACTTGCATCTCAAAGTGACTTAACATCTGTGAGGAACAAAGATGAGAATCTCACCAGGACACAGCTTGAATTCCAGCTCCTCCTTTATAACTCTTTCTGCTAGGGAGTCCTGGAGTTGCTGTAAATCTTTACAAGGAACAAACCCGGCAAACTCTGCCTCTACCTGGGGCCAGGAGCAGAACCCTGGGGCCATGGTGCCACTCCTGGAGGGCTGCAGGGATGTGCTCCTCTGTCACATTGGAGCTGGGAGATGCTCTGGTTCCACAAATCCACCCGAGCCAGGTCTGTTGTGACCACATTTGAAAAGGCTGTGGCAGCTGGTGGCAATTTGAGAATCAGCTGAAGGCCTCACACTGCCCAAGCTGCTCACTGGAACATCCTGGTTTCCCTTCTGGACCCCTGAGATCCCACCTGCAGACACCTGCCTGGCACCTGCCCCTGCCTCTGACCCAAATCTGCAGCTCTGCTCCTGGAGAGGAGGGTGGCACTGTTTGAAAATCCGTCCTCAAGCACCTCAGTCCCTCGTTTTCTCTCTGCAACAGACTATTCTGAGTTCTTGAAAAGATGAACAGAAGAGAAACAGGCCCAGAGGCTGCCGGAGCTCCAGGAGCAGCATTCCCAGGGACGCCCAGGGTGGGATTCCTGGGATCTCTGTGTGGGGGTGATGATCCCTGCGGGTCCCTCCCAGCTCGGGATATTCCCTGAATCCCTGCCCACCCTCCTGGCCAGCCCTGGCCGCTCCCACTGGCCCTGCTGGCCATTCCCACCCGGCTCTGGCACTGTGGGACCATCCCACGCCCCAGCTGGGAGCATCTCTCAGCCCCTGGTGGTCACAGCACCTCTGCCAGTCCCCAGCACACGTGAGCCCCACGTTTTGTCTCGGCTGCAATAAGATAAATGAGTTTAATTCATCCTTTGTGTAAGTAGGGACAACTCCTAGAAATCGCACTGGAGTTGAATGCCTTGGCTTAATCCTTAAATTCATTCCTCTAAACAAAAATCTGCTTTAAAGTCACTGCTCTCCTGGCTGTCTTTAGCAGGAGGTATTTGAGAAATACACTTTAAAAGTTCCCCATCTGATCACCATCAGCATAAAAGATCTCTCCAAGCACTCCGTGATACCAGCAGATCCCGATGCCAGCTTAACTCTACCAATACCAAAACCAGGGGCTGTGAGGAATTTATTTCACAAATTACATTTGTTCAGAACCACATAACAAAAGAAGCCAGGATCTAGATTAATTATCATGATTATCCTCCAACTCCAAGTCAGTCAGACCTCAGGAGCAGATTTCTTTCTGAAGCCTCACACAATTACTGATGGGAGCTCGCAGCTTACGCACACAAACCTCCAAATTTACACAAAGACAAATAAATAAACCAAAATCACATTAAAAAAAAAAAATCCCTATTACCAAAATTAGGGGGAAAAAGCCACCCTGAGCAATATGTGTTTAACTCTTCCCTGCACACCCAAAGTTGCTAGGGAACGAGGCAGCCTCACAAGTGCCACCACAATTACATGTCCAGGGAGCTGACAGGGACTGACCTTTGCCTGCTCCTTCCTGTCTGCCTTTTAGCAGGCGTGGAGGAGCTGCTGGTGCCTGACAAACGCTGATGGGCACATCTGCAGCAGCAGCGTGAGCCAGCCCCCTCTGCCAGCCTGCCGAGCTCCAGAGGCTTTTTAGAGAGCTGGGAGTGCCACAGCTCCTCCAGGAAAAAGTGGCCTTCCCTTCCCTGAGCTTTCCTGAGCTTTGGAAGTTTGGGATTTGTTTAGCACAGCCTGATCGAGCAGTCCCGTCACACGCTCTTAGCGGAATTGCAGCACAATTCCGGGAAAAAAATTTAAATCGCGGCTCATCTTGCCAAAAGCACACGTGGCAGAATCTGCCAAGTGGAATCCGTGAGTTTGTACAAAGTTGCAGGGGCTGTATTTGGATATTCCTACGCAGAGGTCATACCCCAAATTCCATGAAACACCCCAAAAAATCTGCATTAAAAACTCGTGCATGTTTAATATCATCAGCTAAGGAATTCCGTGCCATTATCTGTGTATTTTAATAATTGCAACGTTCAATGGTAGTGACATAAAAACAATTACTTTTTGAAATTTCTCCCTGTATATGCATTTGAAACTCCAGAGCCATTAAAAACAGTCTGTCGAATTAAAGGTTGTGCAATTAATTAAGTGCAAATCCTGTAAAACTGGACCAAGGAGAAAATTCATCAAATGGGTGAAATATGACCTATCTTGTCCAAAAGACAAATATGTTTAAACAAAATATGAAAATTGATGACAAAATTACTGGTAGCAAAATGCACACGGAGCAAATATGAGACAGCTGCAGTGGGGCTCAGCACGGGAGGTTCACCCTCATGGAATTTGTGATTCATTATCCCCACTGCCTTGTAAAACTTTTCCCAGTTAATCTCCAAAGGATGGCCTTTGTACTGATGATAATAAAAATTCTCTATAAAATCCCAGAAGTGTTCAGCTGTGATTTACTGTCCCTTGTCACAGCCAGGTGAAATCTCTCATCAGCTGGGCGTGGGTGCCCACAGCCAGGTTTGCTCTGGCACCAGGAACCTCTGCCTGTCCCAGCTCCCAAACCTCCTCCTGGTCTCCTTGGTGTGACCCACGTGGGGACAGCCCCAGGGGCTCTGTCCCTGCTCTGCCATGGCCACTGGAGTTTCCAAGGGAGATCTGGGGCTGTGGCACAGTGGGATTGGGCTCTGCTCCCAGGGAACAGGGACAGGAGGAGAGGGAACGGCCCCAGGCTGGGCCAGGGTGGAATTTCCCCATGGAAAAGGTGCTCAGGAACAGGAACTGCCCAGGAGGTTTGGACTGCTCATCCCTGGAGGTGCCCAAGGCACTCAGAGCTCTGGTCTGGGGACAAGTTTGGGATTGGGCACAGCTTGGACTCTGTGACCTTGGAGATTTTTCTCCTCTCAGTGAGTCTGGGATTCTGTGCCTACAAAGCACTGAAATGTTTTCTGCCCTGAAGGACCAGAGCTCTCCCAGCTGTGCCAGCCATCAGGCTGGATGTCTGGGCCCTGTGGAAGCCACATGGACTTCCCAGACCAAATCCTCTCAGAAATGGTCACCACATTCTGGGTGGCAGTATTTTAAAGGGTTTTACTATCAAATAAACCCAAACCCAAAACTGAGGCTTTTTCTGTTTTACCCACAGCAGCCACTGGCAGGGAGAGCTTTGCATTCTCTGCCTGACACAACTTGAAGCCACATTTCCATATCCCAATAAATGGTTCTAGAAATGAGGCATCAGTTGCATCCCCTTGCCAGTTTTGGGCACAATTCCCCTACACTTTTTGCTGATGGGCTGCAGTTGGAAACCAGTGGCTTACTGGGGAGCAGCATTTCTTCCCCCAGTCACATTCAATTTACTGTTTAATATTAATTAGATCAGACAAAAATAAGATACAGAGTGAAGTGTGGTTGTCATGGCTGTCTAAGAGTATTAAGAGATGAAACTCAAGGAATCCATAGAATATTTATGTTTCATAAAGCAGAAAACCTCCCCAAGATGTGTGGGGGGAGAATGCAGCCAGGATGGGCTTTGCCATGGGGACAGGAACATCTCAGGGGCCCACGAGTGACATTTCTAATGAGACAGAATTGTCTTCCCTCACCAAACCCACAGAGTGAAGCACTTTTCCCTTTGCTTCATTTTCCCTGGAAGGAGCCAGCTGTGAAACCAGGCACAGCCAGGGAATTCTGCCAGGGAGCAGCAGCTCCAGAGAACAACTCAAACACAACTGAAAGGAGCAAAACTTGGATTTCCACGTGTGCAATGCCTGGGCACAGTGGGGAATGCAGGGGGGCGTGGGGAGGGCTCTGCACACCTGGAATTCCTGAGCCTGGCCTTACAAATCCAAACCCAGTTGTGAGGTGGATGCTGGAGAAGGGGCAGGCTGCAGGGAGCCCAGCCTGCTACTTTCATATTAAAATGTGATGGTGCCATTAAAGTTAAAACCACTGTTAAACTTGATTGAGTAAATTAGTTAATTAACCATAGCATCTAATGCATCCCTCCAAGGCGTACCTCAGCTCCTCCAGACAGAATTCCAGTTGTACATTATCCTGGCTGTGAATTTTACTATGATTACACTCCTGGAGTGGCTCTGTGTTTGTCAATGAAGAATGCTAGCTGTCTTTAGGATCTGAGATGATAACAGCAGGGGAAAATGGATATATTTCCCATTTATCTATTTCCTTTCAAGAAGCTTCTCACATTTTATAAATTATTCTCTTTCTCTGCCCTTTGTTGGAAAAATTTATAATGAAACAAGCTGGAGGTGGAATGTTTTGGTCATCTCTTGTTAGGACTGAGTATGCAAAAAGTATCAGAGTTTATAAAGAACTCAAAAAGAAAGTTAACTGGGATAGGCTTTCCCAAATATGACTTTTGTATTTAATTATGTAAAATTTTCTTCAAACACTTTTTGCAGGAAATTGGCTGCAGAGCTGGGATCATGAATTTTGCATCTCCCTACATAATTTACAAATAAGGTAGACTAAACCACAGATATTTTGATATAGAAACACCAGTTCAGTGAGAAGCTGCCTCATTTGGAAATGTATGTTAGACTAGGAAATAAAATATACCTATCAAGGTAACAGACTGTGAACTGAGTGTGTTTTCATTGAACTCCTCTATTTCCAAAGCTGTTGGAGGAGTTATCCTGTTGTCCTAAGCATCCCTGTAACCCACTCCTAGAACATTTCCAGAAGAAATTAAGTTTCAGCAGAAATTTTGAAGAGTTAATGCTTTTCTTTTATAGAATTGCTCCAAAACTTTCAATCAAAATACAATGGCGTCCAAAAAAGAAAAAAAAAAAATAAAGAAAAACCCAAACAAATCGCTTGCTAGCATTCCTGCTCATGTTTTTCCACGTTTCCCAACCAGTCCAGTAACATCCCAAAAACACCTTTTTGTCTCAGGTCCTCTAACCTCGGCTCTCAGAGCACCACACCAGTGACCAACCCACTTTTTGTATTTTTTAAAGCCCAGCACATCAACTGAGATATTTTCCCCATCCTTCACTGCCTTGGGGAATGCTTCATTTTAAAAACACGAGAACACAATTATGACAATTCCCTTATGTAAATATGGCCAATTTTCTGCTTTAACCAACGTAAAATTGATCTCTCAAGCTCTGCTTCACCTGATCTCTCTGTAGATCTCCCTGATTTTCTCGCCTGCCACACCCAATAATGAAGATCCCTGAGTGAGCTCTGCTTCCTTTTATTTTCATTTTCCTGAGGGATATTGCACCTTGGACAGATCAGTGCCTGTGCATGGGTGACCTCAGTGCAGAGTGCAAATGTGACAGATCTCAGCCTCTGTCTCACAGCACCCACAGGTCAGGAGCAACCTGGATGACAGTAACTCAGATTTCCATGTTTTCTACCCCTCAGTCTCCATTTCCCAGCGCCCAAACTCAGCATCCATGGATTCTGCATCCTTCCTACCACGAAAATGCTATTTTTCTATTTAATATGTTGTTTGTTTTTTTTTTCTTCCATTGTCTATTTGATACAAACAAAGGATTTTGCTGAAGGTCAGGGTATTGATTGAATTCCACCCAGGGGCCTCGTTCCCATCCTGTGACAGATGCAAGGGACCTGTGGGATAATGGACTCCTGGGAATGGGAAGGACACTGGGCTGGATGCTGCTCAAATTGCAGCACTGTTGAGTTATTCCTCCTTTCTCCCTTCTTGAGCATAAAAACAGAGAACATTTTTGAAGGAAGAGGGCACAGAAAGGACTTGAGGGTGTGGGGTCTCACCATGAGGCACTTAAGGAACCCTTAATTCACAAAGAAGTGAAAACACTCGAGCGTTTCCCGTGCCGTGGACTCTGCAGGGAAATGTTAAAGTTCTGACCTGCTATCCAAATTCTTCCCAAAATTAGAAGCCACGGAATGACAAAGTTTGGCTGAGCTGAGAGAGGAATTTGCTGAAGAGGAAACTCCTTGAATAATTAACTCACTTTTCTGTCTGTGCCTCTCCTTTCCCCATCAGATTTCTAGGAGATGGAAGGAGGTAACATTCTCTTTCCACTCCCGATGAGATAATACTGATGACTTCAGGAATTTCTTGCTACTCTTCTGTATTTAATAAAGCATCCAAGATTAGTGGTTAAAGTCAGCTAAATTTACCGAATTACAGCATGTAATTGATTTACTGATAGGTAGGCATGACTCAACTTTTACTCAGATCTTTGACATAATCAAAAAAATGTATTAATTTATTCTGTCATTACTGAAAAATTTCGTTACATTTTTAACCACTTAAGTAAAAAAAAAAAACAAAAAAACAAACAAACAAACAAAAAAAACCCAAACAAAAAACCAATATTGGTGCTGTTACTTGTATAGTTATGGTCATGACTCTCCAGAAACAACATGTTCCTGGATTTCTGGATTTCTGTGTATAAGATATCACTGAATGTAAGGAATGTATTGGCAAGCAGGAGGGATGATGGCATGGACAGAGCTGTGATCAGAGAGAATGCACAGATGTGTATTAAAAAATAAAATAAATCCAACTGCTCCTAGTGCTGGTGGATCACTAAATCAGATACAACAGCACGGATGGAGTGCTCCACACTTATAAATAAATGTCTCTGTGTGAACTGACCTTATCAGTTCCGGAATGTTCTGTGCTCTGTAATTCCTTCCTCAGCTCAGTTCCTGCTCTTGGTTGGACCCTTTGGTTTCCTCTTGCACCTTCACCGTGGGCCAGCATCATCAGCCAGGTGCCTTCAACTGATGGATCCAATGTCCTCGTGTGTGTGGCAGCAAATTCTTTCTTTAATTCTTTCCCTTTCCCCCCTTTTTTTTGGTTCTTATTTTCACCGCAGCCCTGCAGCTGCTCTGCTCTGCTCCTGGACCACTTTTCAAACCGGCTGAAACTCGGAGTTCGCGTTCTTCCCAAGGTGTTTCACCCCATTTTTAGCACTGCCAGCTCCTCCTCGTTCTCCTCCTCATTGTTTTTCAGAGATTTGGTGTTTTCCACTCCTTTCCCGGTGTATCCTCAGCGTTCTGGTTTACTCGCGGGAGTGCCGGGGCTACTCCAGTGGGGAAAGTGGTGAGCCCGGGATGTTCCTGGCTGTTCCCTGGGATGTTCCCGGCTGTTCCCTGGGATGTTCCCGGCTGTTCCTCAGGGTGTTCCCGGCTGTTCCCTGGGAT
>VWZP01009913.1:1919004-1933336 GCA_013396995.1 Dicaeum eximium | reverse complement strand
CTTGGGATGCTCCCGGCTGTTCCCCGGGATGTTCCCGGCTGTTCCTCGGGATGCTCCTGGCTGTTCTTGGGATGCTCCCGGCTGTTCCCCAGGATGTTCCCGGCTGTTCCTCGGGATGCTCCTGGCTCTTCCCTGGGATGCTCCCAGCTGTTCCTCAGGATGCTCTTGCCTGTTCCCTGGGATGCTCCTGCCTGTTCCCCGGGATGCTCTCGGCTGTTCCCTGACAGGGTCACTGCAAAGTCAGCAGCCAGGAAAACGCTGAGAATCCATTAAAGCTCCCGAGTTTACCACCTGAGAAATTCCACGCTCCCCGGCACTGCTCACCCTGCGTTACACCACCTACAGCATCCTCAGGAAACACATCCGTCCGGCTCCAGCCTGAAACACGGCTCAGAGACACCAAAATGCTGATTTTCCTCCTTCTCCCCTGTGCCACCACCCAGGATTGGGTGCAGACTTCACTCATATCGATATTAAAACCCAGTTTTGTTATTGTGATACGTCAAACCAGCACTGCGGGGATATGAGCTCCATAATCAAGTTTATCCCAAACAAGTTTCATGGTTTTAAGAGATATTTAACAATAGTTTAAAGAATGATTGTTTTCCAGTTTAAATATCTGCTGTAGCTCTAAGTACCAGTTAACTCTGGCTCAGTGAAATGCAAATTTCAATGTAAAATCCAATCCATCAAGCAGAAATTTTCCTACAAAAGGGTTTCGCAGAAATAATAGCTGTCAGCTAACAATTAATGCACCCAACATGCTTAAGTACTGCACTGAACTTTAATGAAAGGTTACCGAGTCTGTTAAATTGCTTCATACCTTGTAAGACTAAAGTTAAGCAAAAATTAACATCAGTGTTCTGGGAAAAGAGCATGCAAACAAAATTCACCTTAATGACGGGGGAGTGTAATGTTTTCACGGAATATTTTGAACTATGATTCCATTAGAACACTGTCAAAAAGCGAAAATTTCACGTTCAGAACAAACACGCTTTGGGATTTCACCCGCGGTAACTCCATGGCAGATGGAAGGTACAGGAACATAGGGAATCACACACGGTTCTCCTCAAAAATGAGCACAGATCGAGCCTGGAATTGTGCTTTTCAGGGTTTACATGGCTTTTGGATTCAGATAAAGGCTCATTCCCAGGAGAGGGGCTGCCCCCAGAGCCCCTTTTTGCCGGTGGCTGCTGCTGTTTCTTGTCCTCCCAGCCCTCGGAACACCAGGCGCTCTCCTTTGCTGAGTCCTTATAAACATTCCCACACTTTAAAGTAATTCTTGGCAGCTTTACTGCTGTTGTCACGAGCTAAGAGGTGCAATAACCCCGCACACAATACAAAAGATCAAACCAGCAGATCGTAACTCATCCCCAAAGGGCAGCCCAGGGAAAGTGATAAAGGAAACCACACTCCAAGGACTTCCTCAGGCCACTGCCCTGCATCACTGGGGCTGCTGCTGCTGCTCATCCCTGCCGGGAGCGCACAGCCTGCTCCTCTCCCAGCCCTCCCTGCTGGTTCCTGCAGGAGCAGGAGGGTCCTGCCCCTGTGCACAGCTGTGTGAGCGCTGTGTCACGGGGATAACCCGCGTTATCCGCCTTCCGACGGGAATATTGCGGTGCTGGCGGCGCTGTGTGTGCTGCTCACTGCGGGTCTGTGGATGGACGGTGATGGGACAGACTGATGAGAGATCTCTGCAGGCCAGGCTGCTCTTGGAGAGTGCAGTTTATTGCTCAGGGTGTGGGTACAGGGGCCCTGCTGAGAGCTGCCGGCCACAGCTCAGAGCAGGACTGAGAGATCGAGAGAGAGAGAGTGGAGTAAGAGAGAAAGAGAAGGAACAAGAGAGTGAAGTTCCTGTTACAAAACATTAAATCTTCTTCTATACTGAATATTCTAATTTACACTGACCAATCTAGTACAAGATACAAATCCTAGAGCATTTACATACAGCCTATAGGAATCACTACATTACCACACTGTGTTACATTTTAATCCCTAAAAATCACTCTTTGGACCCCTCCTACCGAGCGGGCAGGGTCTGCTCTGACCCTTGGGCTCTTGGTGAGGAGGAGAGCATTGTTCCATCAAGAGGGGATTACCTTCTGCTGGCCATCCTATTGTTTTCTAGTTATTCAGTAACTTTGCCTTCAATTCTATTTCATTTCTATGTTTCATATTCTCAAAGTCTGAACAGTCACAATTATAAGGCTTTCCTATTTCTCCAGCCCCTCACTGTGCCTGCAGTTTGGGAACAGGAGCAGCCCTTTCCCTTCTGCTCAGTGAGGGATTTAGCAGCACAGGGATGAGTTACACACACACATCTTTAATGTCAGAGATGCTCTGAGGGGCTGAAACGCAGACCTAGGCAGGGCTGCTCATGGTTTTATCCTGTCTGGTGAACACAGAGGTCACCTTTGTCACACCACCTGTCCTCTGCAGGGCCAGCATGAGCTCATACCTGCAACAGGCACAGAGTTGCACACTTGTAACCATAAACTGAGCAGCCCACCAAGTTTTCCTATGAAGACATCTACCAAAAAATGTGCTCAATGGGAAAATATCCCCTCCTTGCAACAGCCAGGCTGGTGACAGTGGTGACAGTGGTCCCAGACTGGACCCTGTGGGAAGGCAGCTGTCACCAGAGCAGCAAGGCAGAAACATTTTGGGGAGTGCCAAGGCTCAGGAACATTCTAATGGACATTCTCCTCTCTTTCCCTGTTTATCTATCAGTAGAACAGTCAGTAGCCTCTAAAAACAAACAGAAGAAGAATCACAGGAGCACTGAGGTTGGAAAAGGCCTCCGAGATCAGGCCCAGCCTTTGAGCAGTCACCACCTTGTCAAGCAGAGAGAGCACTAAAAAGAAAGAAAAGCAAAGGCAAAGAGAAAAATGCCAGGAGATGTTGTGAGTGCACGTGACAGGGTCTGGACTTGTCTCCCATCAGGGTGACAGAGGCACCCCTGATGCCATTTGGCAGGGATGTTCAGTGCCACCTGTGCATGAACAGGGGGCTTCCTAACGCCAGAATTTGCCCAATTTGGCACCTTTCACACTCACCGAATTCACTTCATGAAGCCTCCACTTCCCATTCCCAGCCCAGCGCTGGGTGTGCCCTGCCCCAGCTCTGCCCCACTCCCCAGGCACACCCAGGGCTCTCCTCAATGCAGATGTGGCAGACAGAAAATGCAACTGCTGCAGCCACCCACCCCCACTCACACATTTCCTCGAGATCCTCCAGACTATATTCATGAAAAATGATTTACAAAATACAAATAGATTTTGGCACGGAGTAAGCCTAAATTGACTGCTTTCTATCAGGAATTAATATTAACCAGAGCTTGTCAGTTACTAAATATTTATTTTAGGAATACATACAGCCTCTGCTTTCATGTAGGTTAAGCTGTAATCTTTGGCTTGTCAGTTCCAGGATATAGCAGTGGATAAATCATGCACTCTTGAACTGATAGATGTCAGAGCCGTTGTATACAAATGGAGGGATATGTCAATGAACACCCTAGTTTAGGTTACATTTACTATAAACATTGACATTCCTTTGCAATGAGACCATTTGCTGGCTAAGCAGTCACAGCTTCGCAGGATTTGATGCTTTTGTGCTCAATCAGGTTCTAATGATTTCAGATGTTTGCAATTAATGAACCATTAGATTAATTGGTTGAGTATGGAAGGACTGGTGTAAGAATTGGGTCAGAACCACAGACAAGCTATTACCTGAAGTGACAGCAATCACCAGAGGCAAACCAGTGAGAAATTGAATTAATGATTTTTTCACCCTCTCTTTCCCTTTTGGCAAAAAACAGCACCAGGGCAGGGTTTGAACGGAGAGAATTCTACAAGTGTTGGGGGCAAGGAGTGAGAAAGAAACATTCTCATGGCTCCTCATCCTTCAAAGTGGAGCAGCCCAGGCTGAGCCAGCTCCAGCTCGCTGTGGAATACAAAGGAGGTGCCGTATTTCTTCTGGAGCCCCCAGATCCCCCCAAAGCTTCCTTCCCGAGTCAATGTGAAATATTAATTATGGACCACACAGGGCACCTCGGTGAGGTGATTAATTGTGCTTCAGAAGCAGGGGAAGGAACGAGCCCGGCATCGATATATGGTGGTGAGGCTGGCTAGAAAGCCCAGGGTGCCCATCCTTTAGCCACTCTGCACGAGGATGTTTACTCCCAGCGGATCGCTGGTGCTTGAATTCCAGCCGTGTGACAAGTTATCCCAACGAGCTGATGGCAGCTTAGCTGAATCTGGGATTTCACGGAGTAAAATTAACTCTGGTTGTTCAATAAAGGTTTTTTTTGGACCCTTTTCTTCCTAAGAAAGGTTTTATTCTAAGGAGGTTCTCTGGGTTTCGGATGCAGCAGCTCAGAAATGCAGCGGTGGCTGTCCCTGCCCTGTGCGCCTCAGGTGAGATTATTCACGTGCTTTTAGAGACAGGAGGAGCAGAATGCGGCAGTGCTGGGAGCAGCTCACACACCCTCAGCTCCAGGAGCAGAAACACGTGGCACTGAAAATAAAGGGGAGTGTTGGCTCCTTAATCCTGACTCAGGTGGGTCCAGCATTACAGCTCGTGCCTGGAATGTGAGTTAAATACTGGGAGTGATCCTCTTCTTTCCCTTCCACTGGATCCATTTCATTTATTTCTGCTACAGCCAGGGTGTTTGGGACCTGGCTTTAGATTCCCTTGGGTAAGTCAGGGATCCTTTTGTGGTGCACTTTTGTTCTTGTTGTAATGAAGCAGTCAACAGACACATTCTGGGATAAAATAAACCAGTTTTTAGCTTTGGCATTATTCTGCAAGGAAATGCAATTATTCTGGAGCTTCTTGTCCTTTTGTTCTTTTAGGGTTTTTTTTGTTTGTTTGTTTTTTACATTCTAATTTTTTTGCAACTAAACTGAAATGTTCTGTGTGATTTTGAGTTTTTTACAGCAAGTGACTTGCTTGCTGCTGGAGGAAAAAATAAATTTTATATTTAAGGCATTTTAACCGTGGGTTTATAGAAATTTCAAGTGTTCAACGCAGATCTGCTTTTGAACATGAAAGGAATCCCAGAACTTGCAATTTTTACAAGTGAAACATCCCATTGATTTCTAAACAATACCTTGGGTTAGAGCCATACCTTTAATGTCACTTATTAACCCCAAATTTTCATCTTTTTGCCTGTGCACTCTTTAGGTGTTAAAGCGGGGTGCATAAAATTTCCCCATCTTTCCACATGAATTTAGAACTGAACCTACTGTAAATAAATCTGGCAAAACAAGGAGACAAAAGGAGCTTTAAAGGTTTCAGTGCAACTGAGCCCACTGAGGCAATGGGGGACCTTTAACTCATCCTTACAGACTTTGAGTCACCAGGCAAACAAAGATATTGGATTTTCACGTGTCTGACCCCTGTGATCTCTAAATAAAGGGTTCTGCTTCCAGAATAAGTCTTGTAGCACCACCTTAATTCCAGAGTTCCCTATCCCCAAGGGAATGCTGTACTCGGTCCCTTTAACTGCCCCAAATCTCTTTTCTTCTTTTTTCCCCTCCCCACCAGGAACCCTCCACTGAAAGCTCCAGAAACTGCTGAAATCACAACTGTTTTGGTGGAAAAGTGGGCAACAGTGGAGAACGGGAGTAATAAATGTGACAACGAAGTGACCAACCTTAACAACTCCCAGTTATGAGATATTTAAGGCCTGCAGAGCTGCTCTTCCCTTCCACTGTTTTCTATTAATAAATCACATTTATGAGACAGACAAGGCCAGAGAGAGTCGATGAGACTCTCTCCATTGACTTGAGCACGGGCGGGGAGAATCACCCGGGATAAATGCACAGATAATCCCATTTACCCGAGTATTCCCAGTTAATATCAGCCAGGTTCCTCGGGTATAAAGGACCTTTCAGGATGGGGATCACCTGGCTGGATGAGAGCTTCTTTCTTCATCTCAAGGGTAGCACTCACTCCAGGGGGAGCGTTGGGAAGGGAGAAATGCAAAACACCCAGAGATACAATCTCATCCCTTCCAGGAAGAACAAAGGATATAAATGTGAATCATTAAAAGGCAAAACCAAACCCAAACCCTCTAAAGGCACTGTAAATAAACCCCTGTAATTACGCATCACAACAAAAAAAAAAAAAAAAAAAAAAAAAAAAAAAAAAAAAAAGTCAACTGCGAATGGTTCAGTAATCTCATTACCAGGCTTACTAATAATCATTGCAATATTCTCCATCTCCCCTAAGATAATGAGCAGCAAGGTGAATGTTGGAAAAATAAATAAATAAACAGCCAAGCAACGATTTCTCATCTAAATATTTAACAAAATGGATGGGCTTGCCTAAAGGTTTGAGATTGAACCCCAGTGTAACAAATTGTTAATCGGCACTATTTTCCTACTTTTAAAGGGGGAGGGAGCTCAGCTCATCTGAGGATGGTGTTGAAACCAAACAACGTTTTCCTGACAACCCAAAAATAAAGAAATAAAACATTTTTAAATATTTCAGTACTACAAAATTAGCCCAAGTTAAAGGCAACAATTAGTAAACAACTTTGTCATATTCAGAACAGTATCTTTCCCATTAACATTTCTATAGTTCCCCAATTACATTATAAATCAAAAGTAATACAAACAGACAATGTAATAATGAGAACACATAGACTGCATCAAAAATTAAGACCCCAGCTTTTCCTTTCCTCTTGGATCGCTCTGTTAACTTGTCCTAGTTTGCTTTCTTGGCAGCAGGAGCACAGGCAGAGAAGGGAATTTACACCTGTGAGAGTGACTCCCGAATGTGGGGCTGCAAAGAGTCAGAAAGGCAAACAGATTTCCTCCTGAAGGGCAGGGAATGGCATTTTCCTTTCCCAAAGGCTGTGTCCTGCTCTGGATCGGCAATCAGCAGGGAATTGAGGAGCACCCAGGCACTGCAGCTCCCCAGGGACCCCCAGCCCTGCTCCTGGGTGAGTCCTTCCCTCTCGCTCCCTGCCCTGCTGGGATCCCTCCCTCCCTGCCAGGGTGAAAAGGACAGAACTGGAGCCACCCCAAATATTCCAGATGTTCTCCTCAGAGGGCCAGGAAGGGAAGCCAGCTGTCCCTGGGTCCCGTGGGTGCCCATCCCTGTGTCCTGTCACCCCAGCTCAGCAGCTCAGCTCCACTGCTCGGCGTTCTTCAGTTTGGTTTTTTTTTTTTTTGGGTTTTTTTTTAAATTTTTTTTTTTTTTTTTTTGCTTATCTGCTACATTTCTGTCATCTCAGTTTGCTACTCTGGTGTCCTCTGACAAGGAAGAATTCAAAGAAATGACCAGAAACGGTTCTGGCAGTTGTGAGCACCAGTGATACTACAAGAGAGGAAAGCAACTCGCTTCGGGAACAGCACAGCAGGGAAAGAATGAGAGGTCTTGGATCAGAACTAGGGGTAAAAATGTGTCCTCAGAGTTTTCCAAGCACTTCAGCTCCTTCGGGAACAGGCTGGAAGCACAAGGGGTTGGATGGAGAAGCACGGGGATGTTACAATAAATGTAATTAACGATCAGTGTTTATCTTGGTGCTCTCCTTACAACACCACTGCTGCTAAAACAGAGGTGAGCTGGACAGGGGAGAGGAGGAGATGAAATTATGTATTGTTCCTTTAACACTTTCTTCAGTTAAATAACATAATATTTTCAAGGTTACTGTTAAAATAACAGGGTTGTCCAGTGGAATTTATTCCCACTGGTGTTTGTGTACTGTATATATTTATACCACATGAGCAGCCCATAAATTCTCCTCATAAATGCTGTTATCTGCACCACCGGCAGTTTCTCATTTTTATGGGGGTATAACTTTAAGGTGTGGTTTACGTCCCGTTCCACCTCATTGCTTACAGCTCCTGCTGCCCCATTAGGCTCTGATCCCGAGCTCCTCGTCCTCCCTGATGTCACCTGATGTCCTGCTCTTGTCCCCACCAGCGAGGGGACCTCACACAAAACCACAGCTCCAGCAATCCTGGATTTGTGTGATCCCCACCGAGCACCCTTGGACACCCCAGCTCCCCCCGGCTCAGGAGCTGCTCCTTCCCACCGGGAAAAGCCTCCCGAGGGAAGAGCATCACCACCATCACCATCCCCTTCTTCTACAGCTGGCCTTGATTACCCGAGGAACACTTTTCATTTAAAACAAAAGATAAATAGAGATTACGGAAGAGTTGTTCCAAAGGTCATCCGAGCTGGGAATTGCTTGGGGGGTAGGACAAAGCTCAGATAACTTCACGGGAGAAAAAAAAAAGCCCATTCACACACTTGCAATAAACTCTTTATACATCACAACAGCCCTAAAAGTACCGGGAGCCCGTCCATGCATCACTGTCAGTGCCTCCCAAAATGATTGGTATCAGTGGAACACTGAATTCTCTGCCTGCTCACATCCATCTGTCCCCAAGTTCGCCGCTGCTAACTCCAGACTTCGGAATCTGAACTCAAATGTTGTTTTCTCCAATTTTCTTCCCTTTTTATGACCTTTTTCTGTTGCTATCTTGATTTATGGTCATTTGTGTGATTGCATTGCTTTGCTTTATGGCAGTTTATGTCATTCTGGTCCTGTCATAAATGACTACCATAAAGTGAGGTAAAATATCATAAAACATTAGTGAGTCACTGATATTCAAGGTTCTGGAGTACAAGCCTGACAGGTAGCAAGCACAGAAGAACTGTGCCATCCGGGGGATGGATCATTATGGATACATGTGTGTGCTGGGATCTGCAGGAACAAATGCCACCCTGACTCTGCTTGTCAGTGGAAACAATTTAAAAGGGCAGCATTGAGTTATTTTTGTGAGTTTAAAAGTCTCATGTTCCTACAGTGATTTCTTTTACAGGAAAAAAAAATATATATAAAGATCTTGGGGAATGGAAGTGGAGCTGTTCCCCTGTAAAAGCTCTCACTGCTTTCCTTGTGTACCTGAAAGGGTTGGTCAGGACTGCTAAGAAGCTGTTATAAAAATCAGATTACTTTGTAAGATGATCGTTCTTGGTTGTTTGTCCATCTCTGATTTGTCCATCTCAGAGCTCTGAGTGATGCTTTGGCTTTGCTGTGCTTGGAGGAAAGTGAATATCCTTGAATGATGATGCTCAGAAAGCTTAAACTGATTCTTTTGATGTGTTCTACTCAAAGAAAGCCACATTTTATCCATAATCTAAGCACTTATTACCTTTGTAGCTGAGAGTATTCCAAAGCATTTCATACCTTTTCTCAGTTTAGTAAAATAAGCCATTGCAGTTATAGACTCTCCGAATAAATATAAAAATAAAATGCAAAAATATTTTGCCACTGATGTTTGTGTTATGAATCCTTTATACATTAAGAATCAATAATCTCTATATTCACTATAAATTCCTCCTATCAGTTGCTGTTACTTTATAGGATAACTTAATTCTGAAATGAAAATGGGTATTTGCTGGAGTTAGAACTGGGAATGCATTACCATTAAGAAATATGGAGATAACCACTTGGAAATTTATATTTGTTATTTGAACATAAAAAACATTGTTCAGATCTTAAATGGCCTTTTTTTATTTGCTACTATTATTGCAAAAATAAAAGACTTATCATCTCCAAATCTACTTAGCCTGTAGTGACATTATTTACTGGGCTACTTATCTGGATACTTTGGGGGGAAAAGTATTTTTAATGCAGGTTAGGTGTTTGGTTTTTTTTTTTGCTTTTTTGTGAAATATTGCACTCGGATGGGATTTTCATAATGGAGATTGTTGCATTCAGACTCCAGGAGGAGAGCAAATCCCTGCCCAGCCAAGCCCAGAGGAGCGCCCCGGGCTCGGTTTGCCCCCGGCTTTGCCACCATCGCTGCCACTAAAGGCTGAGCAATCCTGCACCACTGAGTGATAAATAACGCCTAAGCATATCTGCTGCTCGGTTAAGGAGACAGACTAAAGAGTTAATAATGCCTCTGATCGGCTTTTAATAGCCTCTGGATGCTTTCACACAATAAATAGATCTGTTGTGAAAATATTCGGGGAACGCAGTGAAATACCACATGCATCGTGCCCTTTGAAATGCTTTAAATAGCACAATTATAGATTTAAAGATCGTAATTGATTTCAATTGGTGGTGGAATGTAAAATTTTATATGATGCATGAAACCTCTTAAGGCCTTAAAACTGTAATTATCTTTGTCACTCTCATATTGCACCCCAAAGCTTTTCTTTTAATGATTTAGACGTTATAGGAAATAAATGGAACGTTCCTATGGATTGCCAAGGGAAATGGCAAAGGAAAAACCCCTCAGGGCTGCACCTTTGGGAAGAGGGGACAGTGGCAGGGCTTGGCTGGGCCCTGAATTCCCCAGAGTGCCCAAGCTGAGCAGTCAGTGAAGGTTTGGGGTGCCCAGGGTGCTTTAGGTGCTCTGCTCCACACAAACCAGCCTGAAACCCCAGCAGCTCCTCCCTGCCCACAGCCACCAGCCTTGGCTGCTTGCTCACATCAGGGGAGATGCTGTGGGCACCTAAACACAGGGATTTCGAGAGGAACAAATTCATTGTTGGTTATTTCTCTGTTGGCAAAGGCTGCGTGGCAGATTCCAAGCGCCTCTCCCATTTCTCCATGAAAAAACCACACACCCCGTGGAAATCTCACACTGAAGGGCAACAAAAGAGATTTTGTGTCTTGTCCCTGCTCCCTGTGGCAGCTCTGCCCCAGCTGGGGGTATCTGAGTTTGGGGTACCCAGATTCCCACACAGCTCTGCCTCTCCTCCTTCACAGCATCCCACAAAACTCCCAGCGGTCTGGGGAAATGCAAAACTCAAAATTCAGCACAGAAGGAAAGAAGTTGTGGTGGGAATAACAGCAGTTCCAAGACACGAGATTTAATGCACAGTGGAGTAAAAACCAAGCCTTTGCTGTAGGGTTAACCACTGATCCCCATGATAGCAGAATCTGATGATGTTTGAAGCCTCCAGACATTATTTAATACCCAAAAAACCCTACATGTAAGTAGTCAGAAAGAGCAACATTAACTCAGGAAAGATTATTTCAGTTTATCTGACCCATATTTGGAAACTTAAATCAATTTAACATAGCAAAGCTCCCTTCAGTACATGAACAAGGAAAAGTCTTTCAAATCTGTTTATATTCCTCCAGATGTCGATGCTGATACCAGTGCCCAAACAATGAAGTAAACAATTAAGAATTTCTTTTAACTTCTCCTGCTTTAGAAATCCAGGGAAGAAAAAGAAAAAAAACAAACCCCAACCCAGTGAATCAATGAACTAAAAATGGATAGAGTCGCTAGGAAAAGAGATTGTATTCAAGCTAAGAGGATATTGCCAACAATAGGTAGTTAAAAATGGAATTAACAACTAATAAAAGTGGTGAAGCATATCCTTTTAAAGAGCAACTTGAAAGGCTTTTCATTAAAACAACAACTTCAGCCACAAACCTCTAGGTAAGACAATTAATAATCATATTTGGGGCGTGGGGGGGACAATTAGCTCTGGCTCTGTCTTTGGGCTCCCATTCCCAACGGGACAGGCTCCAGGGTTTATTTTGGGGATGTGTCCCACAGAAAGCTCTGACATAAAACCTGAATTTTCCCCCCAAACTGACAGGGGACACGTGGCACATTCAGCACTGGTGATGACCTCAGGGGAAGGACAGACACGTTCAGGCTGTGGGAAGCAGCAGCAGCAGAAGGATCAGCAATTAACGTGAGGGATGGGAAATGATTTGCTGGAGAAATGCTGTTTGTGGCTTTGGATTTTCCAGGTATTAGAAGAAAACACCGATATTCTTCTTCATGACACGTGGCTGGAACAAATCAGGCCGTGTGGAATATTCTTAGGGATCTTTAGAAGGTATATGAAAAACAAAAATGTTGTGTTTTCACACACAGAGAGATGCTGTTTGTATTGTAACCAGTAACTGAGCAAGTGAAGTGATTCTGATCATTTGAGACAAAACCCAAATGAATGCCATCGACATTGACCAGATTGCAAAGTGCATTTATTGATTATTCCCATTTTCCCTCACATTGGAACTCCTGCTGGCTGAGGTAGAGAGAGGTTCTCGCTCTTTCCTTTTCCTTTATTTTTATTTTTTTTCCCTTTTAACAGCACAATTGCAGGGTGAAAAGAAATCCTGTGAAAGATTTCTACTGCAGGATAAAACCAGAAATACTGAAGATGGTGAGGGTGTGTGGGACAGTGCAAGAAAACAAAGAGAGCACAAACCTGCACACGTGAGCACTGAAACAGCAAAACCAGCTCTGTGCTTAGGGAAGAAGAGGAACAGGCAAGGGATTAAATAAAAGGAGAAAACCATGGCATTTTTCACTGATTATATGTTTGCAACTGGAGAAAAGGTTGTGCTAAATTAAAAGCAACAGGAATGAAAATATAAGTTAGCAGAAAATGATGTAAAGGCTTAGGGGAGACCAGTGAGATGGAAAAGGTGAGCTCTGCTCACTGAGTTAGCTTCCCTCATCCTGCAGGAACCCTTGCTCTGTTTATGCACATAATGAACTGATTTTTTCCCCCCTCCAGATAAAGATCATGAGCAGGAAATCTCTTATCCCAAACTGATTGTGGCACTTCAGCTACTACAGCTTAAGCTGGGCCAGAGACACATAAATATGTCAGATACGCTGCAGAAAATGAAGATATCCAAGTGGAGAAATTCTACCTGGGGGCCAGACTCTGTCTCGTGGAAAGTGGTGTGGGTCTGAGCTGGTTTGGGTCAGGCAGTCAGGTTAACTGAACTGTTGGAATTCCTGCTGGAATTGGGCCCTGGGGGATTATTTCTCTGTTCCCCACGTGCTGTGGGGGTACCCAGCACTACCAGAGGCTGCAAGGGGGGAGGTTAAAACCAATATTTCAAATATTTTGAACAGGCAGCTGAACACAGGCTGCATTTTATAGACTGGGAAATGCAGATGGGAAGCAAATTCCAGCCAGAATGTGATGAACCCGAGCAGTTTGGGATTTCAGCCTCCCAGAGCAGAGCTGGAGCTGTCCCAGGGGTGCCCAGCCCAGGGCTGGGGCTGTGGGCAGTGCAGAGCTTTGGGAGAGCAGCTGTGGCTGCCCTCAGCTCTTCTGTAGAAAGAACTGAGATAACTGGCCTGGGAAACAGGAGAGAATTGTAAACTGTATTATTATCTTGCTTTGTACCTGTTATTTACAATATTTGTCCCTCACGAGTGGTGTGGGATGTTCTCTCTAACCCAGCCAGGCTGGTGATAAAAAGCTCACTGGTTTGCTACACAGGGGCTTTTCTTAGAGTGTGGCTTTTCCCCCCTTTTTTGGGAGACTCCTTGAACAGCTTGGAGTGCTGGCTTTTCCTTACACGTGAGTCCTTGCCCAGTCTGGATTTCTGTGCGGTGCCGTGTTTGACGTGAGAGTTCTGTGATCAAACAGCTCCCCAGTAACCTCCCCTAGCTTATACAAACCTGGATTATTCTATTCAGTCTATTATTCAACCACTGATCCAAATTTCCTTTTCAAAAGGGCTGGTAAAGGATGGTTTTTCTTGTCCCTTTTACAAATCCAGATGTTGAACAAAGGGAACAATTCTAAATGCAGGTATTTATTCAGCACATAATGCCCTCTATCTTCTCTTTCTTTACCTGTTCTTCAGTTCACAAAGGGAACAAGAACTCCCCTAGATTGCAGCCCCGTGCCCTTCACAGCGAACATTTCTTACAAAATCGTGTTTTAAATATATTTATCGCTTCCTGTGTTAAACTTCTTCAAGGGGGAAACAACTGGCCTAAAAGTTTGTGTCTTGCTCTCTGTACACCACCAGTGACCCCAGCTCATCTATTACACTGCCACCAGAAGAATCAGCCTCCAAACCCATTTGTCTGCTGTAATACTGGGTCTTTTAGGTTGCAAATGGAACAGATTTTTATTTAAACCCCCATCTAAGAGTGTCATTATCCACAAATCTGCTCATAAATGTTTTGGCAACTGACAAAAAAAATTAACTTCAGAAGAGGAAGCCATTAGGATGAAAACATTTCAAATCATGTCATTCATCAAATCTCTGCTCATCCAACAAACTTGCTTTTGTTACAGGCAATTGTGGTGCTTAATCTCGGTACTTTTCAGCAACACATTTTTCTGATTAAAAAACCATAATCATACTGGCAGTAGTTAGAGATAGAAAAGATCTATTAGCTCACTAAGCCCAGCTCCCTTCCCTCGCAGGACATAATCCCTGGCAGGAAGTCTTTCAGATATTAACTTGATCCAGAGCTTAGTTTTAGCCAAGGGACTGAATATGGAAATCTGCACGGAGGTGTCACAACACTTGGAATTCAAAATGGCTGGGAGATATTTTTTTGGTGGTTTTTTTTGG
>VWZP01009913.1:1877056-1918979 GCA_013396995.1 Dicaeum eximium | reverse complement strand
TTTTTTTTTTTTTTTTGTTGTTTTTTTTTTTTGGTTTTTTTTTTTGTGTTGTGGGTTTTTTTTTTTTTTTTACTTCTTTTCCTTTGTTTGTCTGTGCACCCACAGGGCTGGAGTTCAGCTGCTCTGACTCTCTGACTCAGGCAGGCAGAAATGGTGTGGGACCACACTGGGTGTCACCAACGTGTCACCAGGGAGCTCCTGGGGGAGCCTGGGGTGGGGGGGCTGCTGGGGGACCCCAACCCTGGGACAGAGATGGGCTGCTGGGGGGCTCCTGGGGCAGGGGGGGATCCTGGGGGACCCCAACCCTGGGAGAGAGGTCACTCCTGGGAGATCCCAATCCTGGGACAGAGCTCACTCCTGGGGGACTCCTGGGACAGAGGTCA
This sequence comes from Dicaeum eximium, assembly GCA_013396995.1. Taxonomy (NCBI): domain Eukaryota; kingdom Metazoa; phylum Chordata; class Aves; order Passeriformes; family Dicaeidae; genus Dicaeum; species Dicaeum eximium. The sequence goes on along the minus strand of VWZP01009913.1, from coordinate 1,918,596 downwards.
CTCCTGGGGGACCCCAATCCCTCCTCCCTGGCCAGGGAAGAGGCTGCTGGACCCTCGGGGGATGAGGAGGGCTGGGCACAGCCCGGGTGGGCAAATGGGAAGGGAAAGGCTCCTGGGGAAGGCTTGGCTTGGGCTCAGAGCTCCTCTCCACCCCCAGGGATCCTGGGATCAATTCCCTCTCAGTCCTGGTCCCTCTCCTTGCCCTGGGATCAATTCCCTCTCAGTCCTGGTCCCTCTCCTTGGTCTCCTTGGTCCTTGGATTAATTTCAACAGATCCACTGCAAATAAAAATCTGGAACCTGACTCTTCCTCTCTGCCACCCTCATCTGATTTCCAAAACTTCCTCCTCCAGCTTTGGTTTTGGGATGGAAACAAGACAAAGGATTTAACCTGCAGGAGCCTCCTCCCAGGACAGGTGAGGCGTTACCCCTGAATATTGATTTGCAGGTTAGAGGAAATAACCTGATTTCTCACCCCCAAAAATCTAGAGAGTCTCCCTTTGGCTTCAGAGTGTGTTGGTTCAGCTCCCAAACATCACAGGAAAAATTCAAGGTACTTTCATGAACCCAAATGAATTAAGTCAGCAAAAAAAAAAAAAAAAGTTTAAAATTTGGTGCTGTGGAATTCATTACATTTAAAAACAATACAGCAAATAGTTTTCTTTTAGATTCTAAAACCTGTTTTAAAGTACTTTACAATTCAATAATACAACTATTAGAAGAAAAGGTGACATGAAATTCAAATACCCACCTAGCTCTATGCTTTTAATTTGGAAAATTGCAATCAGAAATGGAAAGATGGAAATCTAGCAGCTATATTGAAGATGATCAGAAGAATTCTTTCCATAAAGGTTAACAACAGATAATTACTTTCTCAGGAAATCACTAAAATGTCATGATTTTTCTGCTTTGTTTTCAGGGAAGTTTTATGATGCTCCCTTCTTGCCACTTGGCCATGAAACAAATGAGGTTAGATGGCAAAGATTATGAAAGAAATTAGCAATAATGAGTCCAGTAACTAAAAACATTAGTAGAGAAAATTGAGTTGACCTTACTTTTATAATTATTCATTTTCTTAATTGTTTTTTTTTTTCTGAATAATTGGACTGAAATGAAATAACGGGAGGCACAAGGCTGAGGTGTGAGGGGTGTTTGGCACAGATTTATGACCTCCCCAAGCCCCCAGGGCTGGGCCCACCTGGAGGTCACCTCTGGGAAATCCCTGCTCTGAGCTGGGACCAGCTCCAGTCCTGGCCTGAGCTCCTCTGTCTGCTCAGCCTTGAGAACCGAGCCTCTCCACCCCTGGAAATTGGAGTATTTGTGTGAGCAGTGCCAGCCAGGGGAAGGGCACTGCTCCATCTCTCTGTGCTTATTGCCTGCCTTGCATTCATAATTGCACAGAAATTTAACAACTAAACCCAGCTCATTTAAACCAGGTATTACACCCTGCCTGCTGGTAACAAACCAGTGAAGTCTCAATCAAATGTGTCATTAAAGCTACATTTGTCCACTCGTATTTATTATAATTAAAAAAAAAAAAAAAGAGGAAAAAACTACATTTGGGACATATTTCCTGTGAGTTCATCAATCATATCCTGGTGTGTAACATTGGTGAAGTTTACTATTTTACTAAACTCGTTTAAAATTATTTCCAACACACAGGCAGCAAGGAACCCAAATGATCTTGGGCATGCAGGATCTGCCAGGAGCCAGCTCGGAGCACACCTGAGCTGTTTCCCTGGAGGGATTGCACACAGAAAAAACAGATCTAAGGGCTGTGTGTTAGCCAGGTCCCCTCTCCTTGGGCAGGCAGGGGATTCCCAAATCCTCTGAAGGGTCCCTGCCCAAACTCAGCCCCAGTCAGCCCTGGAACTCCCAGCCCAGCTGAACTGGGTGTTACTGGTGTTACTGGTGTGGCCCAGCCCCACCTCAGGGGGATTTAGCCTGGGCTCCCCTCGCTGTCTCTCAAGGGTTCTGGCCAGGCTGAACACTTCCCAAAACCTGCAGTGAACTTCAGATTCTAATTGACATTTTTTGTGCGTTTACTCTCACTCAACAAGTGGTTCCTCATTTCCTCTGCTCCCTTGTGCCTCCCCTTCCTAAGCCTCAGGGTTTGGCCCTTGCTGGGTGGTTTCACCTTCTGCTGTTCCCACCAGCAGCTCCACCTTCTTTTCTACTCCTTTTTGTCCAATTCTTCTTTAAAACACAGATCCGGGTCTCACAAACCCACTCTCTCTGTTTCTGCTTGGTGTCTCCGAAATTCCTTTCCCCATTTCTCAGCCCCACTCCCGAGGACGCTGGTCGTTCCTTTCACCATCATTCTTTAAAAAGCTCTTTCTTTCTGGTCAGAATTGGAGTGGTTTCCTCCTCCCCCCAGCATTAAGTTTACAGCTTTTAACGCTCAGACTATCAGAAAATTGCTGTTGTCCGGGGGCTGAGGCAGAAGAGAACAGAATCGCTGTTTTTATCCTTGGTGAGCCAGAACTGCCCTGCGAGCTTTATTACACGGGAGCACAATTAACCCTTCATTCACCAGCCCTCACAAAGGACATCTCTTCGCTTTCCGAGGCAAGGAAAACGCTTCGCTGAGTGCCCGGGAGAGATTTAGAGCCCGGAACGCTGCGGACTCGGCAGTCGGAGACTGCTGACTGCGGAGAACAATGAACTTGTTAGTTAACAGAATTAACAGTGCGTTGTTTAAGTATAATGACAGCAATAAAGCAGGAGATGCGAAGTTGATACAGTCACAACTGAATCATAATGGATGAGATATTTACGGCAAAGCTGTTAAAACATTGAATAAAATATGGGAAGAGCAAAAGCAGATGTGATTTTATTCTTCAGAGCTGAAGCTTGTAAAGTATGAGATAGCATGAGTAATAATCACAGGTTCTGGTTCACAATGCATTAATAAATATTGATATGGTGCCAGCGCTGAAACTTTCCAGATACCAAAATAAAGTGAGAAGCAGGCTGCTGCATGATGGGTTGCTAAGTTGGAGTGGTGAGGCACACACGGCAGTGCATCCTCCCTGCTCTCACACCCTCTTTATTTCGGGACCAATAATTTCCCAATCAGATGATAACTTAGAATCCCAGAATCGTTAAGGCTGGATGGGAATTCCAAGATCATCAAGTCCAACCCCGACCTGATGCCACCACAGCCACTAAACCGAACATTTCGTACAAATGTTTGTGAATGTGGCCTTAGAAAAAGCCCTCAGCTGATGGGACAGCACCAAACCAAAGCAACTGGCCTCTGGTATGAGCCGGCAGCAGCCCCTGCAGGGACCCTTGAGAGCTCAGGATGAGCCCTGGGAGTTCTGGTCTCAGCCTGGAGATTGTGCCTTGCAAATCAGACCCAAAGCTCGGATTTCCCATCACCTGCAGCTCAGGTGCCTGCGCTCCAACCTCTCCACTCGCCCCTGGCAGAGGGCTCAGCGCACCCAAGGGCACCCAAGGGCACCTCGTGCTCCTGTGGGAGGAGATTCTGACACCAAAATGCTCCAGCCCGCCCTGAAAACACCCAAAGCTCTGCCCAAATCGTTTTTTGAGGCTCGGCACATCTTTACTGTTATTATCTCCCAGTCTGACCCAGATCTCTGGGGAATCAATGCTGTTATTGATATGAAAGCGCAGCAGCTGATTTAGGCTCCTGTGACATACGGGCTGCTGTCCGCTGGGCGCTGAACTGCAGCCACCAAACTCATTCCAGCGGGATCCCAGCTCCGGAGCAGCACTCGGGATAAACGGTCAGCGCTTTAATGGTCATTTCACACTTCATCATCAGCTCATCCATTCCCCGCACGTGCCACTTAAGCCTTCCATCCCTTCCCGCAGACACATCAGAGCAAAGAGGAATGTGACAAAACAAATGCTGGAAAAAAGCAACCTTTGCTTGTTGTTGGTGGGTGCTTTTCCCCTCTAACTAAATGGCGAATTGTCCCATTATCCTCATTTCCTGCGAAATCTGGATCTGCAGGACCTTCGGTGCAGAAAAGCAAGGCGGTGGCACAGTCAGCTTGTGTGTGGAGTGCTTCTGTTTTACATACTGACACGCATTTTAACACGGAAAAGGTCAGAGATGGAAACAGCACAGCTTGTTGCTGTGACAGCAGACATTTAACAGAAAGACTTCTGGACACACTACAGTTTAAAATAATTTAGTAAAATAATTGCCATGATTGATTTTTTAGGTCCCCGGGTTCATACCACACACTTTTGTGTGACAACTCCCTTCAGTGCTGTTTTCCCTTTCTTCTATTTTTTTTTCCTCTCTCCAGCAATGACAAGAAATGCATTTCAAATAAGTTCTGGGATGTTGTCAAAGTTTGCTCAGACTCACCAACTCCATCATTTGCTGTGCTGGAGCAGCGTGCAGAGCCCTCTGTCCAGCAGCTGAGGCTGGCAGGAATCACCTGGATAAATCCAGTTTGGATCGCTGCCCTGCCAGGAATGCAGCTCCTGCCTTGCTGCAAACACAAAGCAACGGCCACATCAGGCCTGCACAGCTCATCTGCCCTGGAAATAACCGGGAATTCAGTGCTAATAAAAGCCAGGACGTGTCTTATGTTTGGGGGGAAAGGGACTGGGAGATGTCAGAGAAATAAGCAAAGCTGGGGAACTTCAGAGAAGCACAAAGTCCATTCCATGTCATCCCACAGAGCCCTGGATGCACCCATCAAAGTGAATTTGGGCATAAGAATATCTATAAAATTAATACCTATAAAATGAATACCGATAAAATTAATACCTATAAAATTAAACACCCCGTGGTTTGTATTCTGAATTTGCTGCACAGCCAGTGGAGGAAAGCAGAGGGGTCTGAAGACAACCTCAGTGCTCTGGTGAACGGAGATCTGCTGAGCTTTGTGGAGAGATTCGGTGGAACCCAGAAGGAAACCCCCTAAACTCACTGCAGGAAATATTAAAATATTACCCCTGGATCCCTGGCAGTGCCCAAGGCCAGGTTGGACATTGGGGTTTTACATTTTACAGCTAAACCAGAATTTGTTCCCTTCCAAGACACCACACGGCCGATTTGTGATGCCATTGCTGGTGCAAACCATTACTGATATGAAATGTAATACTTAAATACTTAAATACACACTGCAGCTTTGACTTCTCTCTCATTCTCAGTACACTTAATTCTGACAGCTCTAAACAAATGTCAAACTTGCTTTCAATTTCCTCCCTCCTCCTCCTCCCCACATTTTGTGCTGGTGCACTGCTAACAGAATTAAAACTTGAAAATAGCCTTAGGCTTTCCAACCACTTTGGAGCGGGATCGGAGGCTTTTGTCTATTTCAGAATAAAAACTCAAAGATAGTAATTTTGCCATATTTTTAAATAATAAACCAACAAATGTTCATAGCTAAAATGGGCTGTAAAACGCAAAGAACAAAAAAGAAAAAAATCCAACCCAACAAAAAACCCCAAACCAACAACCCACCAAGAAAAATGGATACCACATTGCAAAGGAAAAAGAGTTAGATTGTCATGAACCTGAAAGGAAATCAATAGGACAACTTTGGAGACCCATTTCAATCTGTTGTTGACATTGTTTTCTAGTAGTAATTTTCTCAAAATGTTAACAGTATTGAGTTTGCTTATTGATTCTATTATTTTTGACCTTGCATTAGTGCGGGCTAATCTTACATGCCATAAAATTTCCTTTCACAGCTAAAATTATTGTAGGGCTCTGGGGGAAAGTTACAATCAGGTCACAGCCCCCTTAGGATTTTGATGAGCAGATAACTGGCAATAATGAGTTATTTTGCCTTTCCAGACACCTTCCTGTTGTTCCTTACAGACTTTAGGCAGCATTGTCATAAAAGTGATGGGAATATTGGCCAAAATGCCCAAATCCCAATAAACTGAGGGTCTCCTGTGCCCGGGGATGTGGCTGCAGAGCTGCTGCAACGTTTCTGATTCAGCAGCAAAAAGAGCCACTGCACTCCATGACAGCAAGAAGCAGAACATAAAGAGACTGAGATTATCCTCACCATGTAAATTTATGCTGTGTGTTCTCATCCACACACCTGTGAGACCTGATTTTCATTCCCTCTTCCTGAAGCATTAATTTCATTATTTAAGGCATTAAAGAGCCTTTTTTTTTTTTTTTTTTCTTTTTTGCTCGGGATTCCTGTATTAAGTGCTCAGAAGGGGCAGTGCTAAATTAATCAGCAGCTGCTCCATGGTTCAATAGTTGAGCAGCCTTCCCAGTACTTAAAACATTTCTCAGAAGACAAAGCCATTTGTTCCAGGGAGGATCTTCTGTGGCTCCTGACTCTCTGAATTCTCCTGAGCACAGAAAGGGAAATTTCAACTTCCAAGCCAGACACTAAATGCTGAACTGGACCTGTGCCTTTGCTAGAAAAATCTAATTTTGTGAGCAAACTGCACGCAGTTTTGGAGTTAAACTGTTATTTTCCCAGCACCACAAATAGCCTGACATTTTGAGTTCCTCAGCTCCAGCAGACACCCAAACAGCCCACAGCCAGGCTGGTATCAAAAGGAGATATTTTGGATTCTGCAGCCTCAGAAAGGTCTAGACAGAGGCAGATGTTGCTGATGAAAGGAAATTGGGAGCAGACACCCAGAGCCAGGCTGAGTGCCCTGCTGGAAGCAGCTCCCCGGGGAGGTTCAGCCTTTCAGCTTTTAGCCTCCAGCTCCCTTTTTAAAGGTGTGGATTTCCCTGGGAGCAGCAGAGCTCCGTTTAAAAGTCACAGGTGCCCTGGAGCTCTGCTTTAGAAGATTACCTCAAATTTCATCTAATAACAGGCTTGAAACTTGAGACAAATTATTTATTACAATGGGCAATATTTTTGTCTGTTTTTTCCCTCGTGGTGATCTTAAGTGCTAAAAGGGCTCAATAAAAATTAAAAATGGTAGCAGCTTCTCCTGTTCTGCTGATGAAGAGTTTTTCTTTGAGCCATCTTTAGAGCTGATATATAGTTCCAAGCAAGCCTTCCTTGTAATCCTAAAATAAAACAAGGAGCATTTCATCCCAGTTTATCCCTGGTTAGTCCAGCCCAGCCTCAAGTTTTGTTTTTAGTTTTGTTTTTAGTTTTGTTTTTAGTTTTGATGTCCAAGCCCTGACAGCAGCGATTGCTGTGGGAACACAAACCTGAGTGTGCACAAAAAGCAGGAATTAGGACTAGCCAGACTAAAATTACAGATCTTTGTACGGGTAGGGTTTGGAAAGTTCATTGAGAGAGATGTCAAAAAAAATCTGAGCAGAGAAAGAATTTTCATTTTCTAGTAGACAGTTTGGAAAATTCTGAAAGGTTCACCCTCCTGCTCTGCACTTTCATTAGGAAAAACACCCCCAAAATCTTTGCTCTAAAGAGAGTCCTTAGAAACCAACACACAAATCAGGCAAAAGAGTAGAGAATATATTTATGCATAAAAGTTGTAACTTTAAAATAAATTCCAAATAAATTTCGAAACAAGGTGAGAACTCTGTCAAAAAAATCCATATCAAACCAGAGTTTTCTTAGAAAGCTGTTGTTCCTTTTCCTCCTTAAATAAGATTAGTGGGCACACATTTGTTGAACATTTGGGTTTTACTGGATCAGTTTTTCCTCATTGAAAATAATTTCATTGCAATAACGTCACAAAATATTTCTTTACTAAATCAGATGGGGTAAGTTTAATTTTGCCTTCATGGAACCTTTGACCTTTTTCTAGAAATACAAGAGATATTAGAATTTTTGTTCTTTGCTTTAAACAGCCTTAAAAGACACTTCATTAACTACAAGAGGAGAGCAAGAAGTCACAAAATGAAAAATTTTTTCACTGCAAGGTCTCTGCTGTCCCTAGAATTTGAGGGAACAGCTTTCATCCATCGAGCTGGGAATGCCATGAGCCCTTCAACCCACTAAGAAAATACTTGAGCACTTACTTAAATATTATCCAGGTTGTCTAATCTGTGTTGTCTACTTCTGCTGTTATTACATTTTTGTGGTATTGGAGGAAGAACAAAGGAAGGAAAAGTTGGAGAAGATTTAAAGAAGCATGAAGCCAAAATAACTTACAAGACTGGAATGACGTTTTGTTTTTCAACCCCAAGGGGGAAAAGCATTTTCCAAGACCTAATTTGATAAACAACCAGTTTTGTTTCTCTGCAGCCCGGCTTAAAGGAATTCAAGAAATCAAAATAGGGAGAGATTTTCTCTATTAAAGCAACACGGGCTTGAGCATAATTTGGTTTTTGTTGTAGGAACCCTCCCAAACTCAGACACAGAGATGAGCCAAGCCCAAGCCAGCGCCCACAGACCATCAGCAGGAACCTGCAGGACTCTTCCATCCAGAACAATCCTCATCTGTGGTTCCCAGCAGGGAATCCAAGGGAATTCCAGCTGGCCAGCAGCGTCACAGCCCCCTTCAGCCTCAGTGGAAGCTGACAGAATCCAGGGGCCGAGTGTCCCCCAGTCCTGCTGATTTCTCCCAATTTCCCGTGTTTCTGTTTCCCCATTCTGACCCCACAGCTCTGCTGTGATAGACTGCTGGTCCTCATCTTCATCCTGATTAATCTCATTTTCACATGCATCACCCTCGTTCCCAACATCTTCAGCTCAGCTTTTCTTTTCACAGTGACTCATTTGCCAGAGGGATTTTCCTCGCTGGAATCATCCCCAGCGTAGGAATGTGCTGGACCAGTTTCAGGTACGGGGCCATGCTTTGTGCAGCTACCTTAGGGTAGCTCAGAAATGATGTTCAGGCCTCAGCAGAATCATTCAAACCCCCCAGGCGTGTGGGGAATAAACTGAATCTGTCCCACAGCGTTTGCCTCCCTCTGTCCCGGGGAAGGAACACGCCAATCATGCTTGGGCTTGATCGTTATCAATGGAATTAAAATGCAATTTATTTTTTTGGATTAATTTGTGGATTAAACAGAGTCATTTTATTAAGTTTATCTCGGACATCTGAAATATTTAAGCATTTAACATTACCAAGTTAGCTAAATAAATCTTTAATTTAGCATAATTAGATTTGTTTAAATTAAGAAATGTATTGATATTGCAAAATAGTTTCATATTAATTTAGAACACTAAATTAGAACTTAAAATAACTTGTAGTTTTCCCTGCTTTCCCAATGTACAGGTCATGAAATACATTTATCTAGCAGAGCACATGCTCTTCCCCACACATTAATCCAGACCTTGTAACTTTTTCTACCATTGCATCAGTCCTGTTGATGCCTTGAGAGGCTGCCCCAGAGCAGGGGCTGGGCAGAGTCACAGAATAAAGCAGGGATTTATTAGAAGGATTTCCTCCATGGATCCACCTTGGGCAGCACAAGAGCCCAGCCAGGGCTGCACCCAAGAGGAACCAAAATGGGCACAAAATGGACACCGGGCACGGCTCTGGCACTTTGATCAGTTCTGCTCCATTTGCACCTTGGAGTTCATTGTCCAATTCCAGCTTTAGCCCATCCAGTCCCATCCTTCTTGTTTTTCTCTCTTCAGCCCACGTTGTTTGTGCTCTTGGGCCTGAGGTTTGGATCAGTTGTCCTTGGTCCCCAGGTGGAGCAGGAATTGTTTTGTGTCCCTGCTCTGTGCACAGAGCTATGGTTATTCTGTGGTTGTTTCTATGGTTGTTTCTATGGTTACTTTTATGGTTATTCTACGGTTGCTTCTATGGTTACTTTTATGGTTATTTCTATGGTTATTCTATAGTTATTCTACGGTTATTTCTATGGTTATTCTATGGTTATTCTATGGTTATTCTATGGTTATTTCTATGGTTATTTCTATGGTTATTCTATGGTTATTCTATGGTCATTCTATGGCTATTTCTATGGTTATTCCATGGTTATTCTATGGTTATTCTATGGCTATTTCTATGGTTATTCTATGGTTATTCTATAGTTATTCTATGGTTATTTCTATGGTTATTTCTATGGTTATTCTATGGCTATTTCTATGGTTATTTCTATGGTTATTCTATAGTTATTCTATGGTTATTTCTATGGTTATTCTATGGTTATTTCTATGGTTATTTTGCACTTGTCCAGCAGGGAAGGCTCAGCAGGAGTTTAGGGTTATGGGAGATATTTTGAGCTGATCCTTTTCCTGTCCCACCCCTTTGGCCAAAGCTCTCTCCTTCATCCACAGGTCTGTGCCTGCACTCCAGCTGCATTTCCACCTGGGAATTGTGGCTGCATCCACAATTTCCACCTGCCCTCTAGAGCTCCTTTGACTCTTCTAATGGCCAGTCCCTAATTTTAGGAAACTCTTCTCATCCGATGACCCAGCTCTTAAAAACCTCACTTTAAAACCCCATTCCATCAGTGCCTGCATTTTTCATGAACTTCGGGTGCTTTTGTGCTCAAGGACAGCCCATTCTTCATTTGAACATGAGGAAACAATCACAGGAATCCCAGTTCCTGTGCCATTAACAGATCGTTGCCTTCGATCAGGTGAAAGAGGGGATCAGAAGCAGCATTTTCACCTCGATCCCTGATTGTCTCTGCAGCCACCAGGCCACAGGGGACACTGTGCCTGTGGTGGCATTGCTGGGGCAGGACAGGTTTCTTTGGGAACACCATGAGTATTGCAGTGAAGATGCTTTAAACATTTTTTTGTTTTGTTTTGTTTTTTTGTGGGTTTGTGTATGTGTGGGTGTTTGGGTTTTTTGGTGGTTTTTTGTTTGTTTGTTTGTGGGTTTTTTTTGTTTGTTTGTTTTCTCAAAGTGTTCATGTTTCTGAGGAGCAGGAGGGAGCAGTGACCAAGCAGCACCAACTTCTGTGCCACAACATCTCCTGCTCAGTTGTTCAGCAATAAAGCTCCCCTGAGCTGCCTCCTGCAGCACTTTTAGCCTGGGAGGGTCTCAGGACAGGGGCAGGTGTCATAAGGAAGGAATCCCACATTTCTGGTAGCCCATAAAGGGAATTGTCACAAACCCAGCAGCTCCTTCCAGCACACAAACACAGGGCAGCATCACCAGAGCTGGCCATAATCCCCTTCCCTTTGTATTTATCAAATAAACACACCTTCATAGCCCTGGAACAGCAGATGAGCCTCTCTTCCCCTTGCTTTTCTCTAGGTAATATAAAATTCAGCATTCAAGGTGCTCTTTCAAAAGTAGGTTACCTCCTGATGAAAATTAGAGTTCATATTTGTGCTGACAATAGTGGATGATGTTAGTGCTGTGCTGCCTGGATAAAAAAAACCACCCCACAAAACACCAAGAACAAAAGATCCCTTCCCTTCCTCACTAAAATTCCCTCTGTTTGGCTCAAGGACACCTTTCACCACTTGCAAGAAACCCCCCTCACACCTGACTGAATTGTGAACTGCAGAGCAGCACACTCATTCTCACAACAAGGCAGGGAAACTTTCCAAACTGCAAAGACTCTGAGCAGATTTTAAATTTTTCTCTTTTTTTGGACATTTTTTACCCCCAGAAATGAAGCAAGCTGATTTTTCCAGCAAAGATCCATCTCCTGTGCGTGCCCCCAGAGCTGCAAGTCCTCCAGCCCTGCCTGTAAGATCTCTAATCTTTCCAGTCAAGCTCAAAAGCTGCTAATATAAATATTTGCTGTACTCTCATGTGCTGGAGAGCCCTGAGTGATGGGCTGTGGTTTAATTTGCAGCCCCTGGCCGTGGGTGCTGTTTCCAGTCTGCAGCAGGAATGTGGTGGCCTGACAGAGCATTAAACAAGGGGGGTTTGCACAGGGCTAACTACAGCTTGGTAGCCAAAAACTACCGAGAGTGGCTGCTCCTCCCCATCAGGTGAGGAATCAGGGGCACAGAGAGAGCTGGGAGAGGCAGAGCAGCACACCTGGATTTACAGGTTTGTACCTGCTGCCCCACGTCCCAGGGGTCACCAGTTGCTACCAGGTTCTGAGAGCAGCACACTATTATTTGTACTGAATTGTCACTGAATTCTCACTAAATTCACACTGAATTCACTCTGAATTCACACTGAATTGTCACTGAATTCACACTGAACTCACACTGAATTCTCACTGAACTCTCACTGAATTCCCACTGAATTCTCACTGAATTCCCACTGAATTATAACTGAATTCTCACTGAATTCTCACTGAATTCTCACTGAATTCTCACTGAATCCTCACTGAATCCTCACTGAATTCCCACTGAATTCTCACTGAACTCTCACTGAATTCTGCAATCAGCCGCTGGAGCAGCTCCAGGTGAGGAGCACACCAAGGTGAGCCCAGCTCTGACACCCTGGGGTGGCACAGAGAGGTCCCCTCACAGCGGGGGTGGCACAGAGAGGTCCCTGTGTCTGAGCTCTGCTTCCATGTCGAGCCTTAACTTCCTTTTGCCAGGGTCGGGATTAAATGTGCCAGATGGGATTTCTTGTTTGGACTCAGATGTTTATTAGTTTTTATCTGTACTACAGTCCCACAAACCCTGAGCTCTACAGCACTTCAACAAACTAAAAATGGAGCCCCATCTCTCTCTCTGCAAGGCCTTTTAAGGATAAACTGTCCAATTAAGAAATGACACCTCAATTATTTTGACTTTTAACCCAATAACAACCGCCCCCCCCCACAATGGGGACTTTTCTATCCAATCACACAATTCCACCCAAACCCGTGGAGAAGAAGGTGAAGAAGAAGGAGCAGCCTCCACCCTAAAACCTCCATCTTGCTTTATATCCATTACTGTATTCTAAACCCTTAAACTCTGAGTTTTCCACCCTGTGATATCACACACTTCTATTCACACTCCACACCCATAATCTCAGTTTTATCATCTAATTTTGGAAGCCTTCTCCACGGCCTCAGGTCCAGTGCAGTGTTCTCCTGGGGGTCAGTGCCTGTGAGCACAGAAAGTCTGAAATTCTCAGCACCCAGGGCTCCAACAGCCCCACCCCAGCTGGGAGGACTCAGGGTGGCTTCAGCAAACACTGGAGCAGAAGATGAGAGCTGCCACAGCCCCTGTGAGATGGCTCCAGGCACAGTTTTTATTTCCCTCATCATTAACAATGCGTGTTCTGATGAGACGCGACCATTGCAATCTGCTCCAAGAGCCCAAAATAAGATTCCAAAAATTTTATGCATATTGGCAGCCACGTATTCTCTACAAATATGATTTTCCACTCGGGTCATAATGCCATCCTAAACTCCGAGTAAATTTTTGCTGCTAAGTTCTAAACCCCTGAAAGCAGCATTTTATAATGGAAATGCTGATCCAAGCTTAACCAGAGCAGCAAGAAGAGTGCCACACACCATAAAAATAAAAGTGAATCATAAAGCAGTTAAGGTTTGATTACTATCAAATACCTGGGCTTGAGATTTTGATTCAGACTTGGGGTTTTTTTAATTACATCTCATGACCTAGAGATACTTTTTGGACAGATGATGTCTGGGGAATTAGATCAAAGATCCTTTTTGTAACTTCAGAATACAGCACTAATGTGTTCGATGGTCTCCTTGAAGCATAAAACACAAGACTTTGAAAGTTATTTGGTCTGCTTGTAAATAACAGTGGGAAGTGGAGCCTGCAATTAAAGAGAAACTCCTTCTCTCAGCTCCAGCCTACCAAAATTGAGATTTCCAGGGGTAAATCAAAAAAAGGAGAAAAAAAAAAAGAAAAAAAAAAGCTTCCCAAGATTTCAAAGATGCCTGGTAGGAATATTTCTTAATTGAGCCATGTTTTAGAGCTGCATGGAATTGTTCTTATTAAAAATTGAATAAGAACAGAGGAGAAGAACATGGGAGCTTTTGAGAGATTAGAGCTTTGTAGGATTTACTTAAAAGGTTTCTATTCGACTTCAGGGGTTCTCTCACGTCGTAAAAGCCCAGCTTTACACAAAATAATCTGGAAAATTGGGGTTCCAGCCACCAAGGCCTGCAATAATCAGGTGGTTGGAAGCCAAGAAAAAGCCTTTCTTGGCATGACAGTGTCCCTGAGTGGCTCAGGAGATCCACAGCATCCCTCCCCACCTCATATTTCCTTATTTAAATGCATTATTAGGGCTCTGCCAGTGCCATGCATAAACTCAGCCTCTCCCACAGCTCCCTCAGAGGGAGTTTGGAGCCTCCCCTGCTCCAGAGGTGGAGAGAGGGGCAGGAGGGGTTTTGGCCCCCAGGCTCCTCCCAGGAATTCAGCGATGCCTGCTCAGGACAGAGCCAGGGCTGGCGCTCTCAGCTCAGCAAGGATTTACTGCTTGATCCTCATTGCCCCCTCCCTAAAATTCAGAAATGATTAAAAGCAGCTAAGTGGGAATAAAAGGATGTTCCTGCTGTGCCTGGTTCTTCTGGGAACTCCTCACTCCTGCAGTCGAGTCCTTCTGGGAACAGCTCAGAGCTGCTGCTGTGCCTGAGATGGGGATGGAGCCAAGCTGGAAACTGGAATTAATAATTTCATCTGGAGGTTCAAGCTTTTTAGTTCTGCTACATTTGTCAGTAAACCACGGTTTGGTCTCATTGTCTTGTCATTCATGACAATAAATGCCCTGAATTTTAAATTAGGGGGGAAAAAGAGCGAGATATGAAATAATTAAAAGGCAGGATATGGTTAATGATAAAAGGGAGATAAATTTAAACAAGTTAGAAAAAACCTTGTGGGATAATTCACCAAAGAAAAGACACCAGGTTGGGCTGCACAAAGAGAAATAAAAGCAGAGCCCATCAGCTGTACAAAAATCACTTTAAAGCAGTCTGAACAACCTTTCAGCAAATGTGAATGAAACCTAAACTTGTGTGCAACAAAGTTGCTGGGTTTTGCCTTTAAAAAAAAATCCTTAGCCTGCTAAAAATCTGAATCTTAATCATCTTCCCAATTTAGGCATTTCTATAAGTCTCCTTAGGAATATTCTTCTGTCTTAGAATCTTAAAATCCCTTCTTAAAACAACACCACAGCAAAGGAAATTTGACTTTTATAAAGTGGTAAACACTTCTTTAAAAGAACTGAAAGGGATTTTTAAGTTTTCAGCAGGGCAGGCTGCCTCGTAGTCACAGAATATTTGGCTGTGATTTCGAGAGGAGAGCTCTGCTCCTCAGTGTTAGCTCACACAAACCACCCCAAGGCTCTCACGTTTCCTTGTACAGAACCAGGAGAACTGGGAAAACTCAGGTACAGCTTAGTTTTCTCTTTCTTTAACTGGAGGTTACAAAATTATTGAGAATTTACTGATACTCTGGGCTAAAAAGCCCAGATGTGGTACAAGATACAATTAGGAAAAGCATCACTTTTTTTTTTTTTTTTTGAGGTAAACCTCTTATAACCCATATAATTATAGAAATTTCTCTCTTTTTTTTTTTTTTTTTTTTTTTTTTGCCAATTAATTAAATTTTAAGTGTTGGCTAATGAAGAAAACCAGCCATAGAAACGGCAGACAATGAAAACTGTCAATTTTTGGGCAGTTATTCACATAGCAACCCTCTTTGAGCTTCAATATGGTTCAGCACATATTTATTGTAGGGGTTCTGCTCACACAAACCTTCTCCCTGGAACCTTGTGGTCTCTGTTTAGGGTCATCCCCAGCTCAGGCAATGCTGTTGAATTGTTTAAATTATGTTTTAATTGTTAAATTGTGTCACTGTCTAAACGCACTCCAGGATAGTGAATATATCAACATTTTGTGTGTAACAGATAAAAATCTAACGGGCAAAGTCTCCAACTGCTGCTGCCATTCATTTTGATAAAACACTGGCCATGAATAATTAGTATTCATTTGCTCTAATTAAGGCATCTAGCTAATGGGAGCTGGATTTAGAAGGGGGTGGAGCAGGTTCCAGGGGCCCGGCAGGGTCAGATCCCAGCTGAGGGGCTGCTCCCCGGGACAGGGCAGGGATTTCCAGCAGCACCACGGGCTGAGCCTTCCTCAGCCCCTGCAGGCCCTGGAAGTCAGCACAGCACATGCACAGATGCTTTTCTTTCTATATTGTTATTATTATTATTATTATTATTATTATTATTATTATTATTATTATTATTATTATTATTATTATTATTATGCAAAATTGTGTAAGAGCGAGCGAGCAGAGAACGGAGCAGGCAGGGAGATTTTACAGCTCTGCTGAGAGCCCAGGAGCTTTGCCCAGAGAGGAGATGGAGATCTGCTCTCCTGTCTCATCCTCATCATTCTCATGCCCAAAATCCCAGCCCGAGCCTGGGAGCGTCACCCCAGCCCTCCTGGGGCTGCCAAACTCGAGGCTGTGACACTTCCCAGCTGCTCCATCCTCCCGGGGCTCCGGAGGATTCCCTCTGGCCCTGGGGTCACACACAGGGACGCTCCTGCACCCGGCTCTGTGGCAGGGTCCCTCCTGCTGACAGGGTGCCCAAATTACGAGAGAATTCCCAAATACCCCTTGTCTGCTCAAAAAGGCAAAGCCCCTGGAAACTTCTCCAGGGTAGTTTCCCTGGAATTGGTACAGGGACACCTCATGGGACCTTTTAGACTTCACCTCAAACCTGGGGCTGTTCAATTAGACCAAAGCCAAGAGGTCCCGCCTGAGCCAATGGGTAGAAAAAGGACAGAACAAAAGATTTGATCGCTTTTGTGGGGTGCTCAGCAGGAGTGAGCATCTCTTGCCCTGGCACGGCTTTTCTCTGTAAAGAGTTTGTTATTTTGTTTTTTATTAAACCTTTTCTTCTGTTTCAAACACCGCCACAAGAGCCATCCCGCTCATTTTGAGCCATCCCGCTCATTCTGAGCCAGCCGGGCTGTTCGGGAGCGAAGGGATGCTGAGAGCTCGGAGGGACACCTTTCCCAGCTCCTGGCTCCTGCTCCCCGCACTGCAGCTCTGCCCGAACCCCGCACATTTCCCTCTTTATCCCAGGCATTGCTGGAGCGCTCCTGCTGTTTCAGCAGCGCTGGTTTGGTCACAGACACAGCCCCAAACCCAGACATTTCTCCTGCTGCTGCTGCTGCCTCGCCCCTCTCTGCCGGGCAGGGCGCAGGAATTGATGCTCCAGCAGCAGGCGAGAGGAAATTCCCTGGTGCTGCTGGAAGCGGAGGGGTGGCACCGCCTGGAGCTGCTCCAGAGCTGATCCTGCGGGATCTGGGGCACGCTGGGGCAGGGGAGCGGCCAGCCCTGCCTGGGGAGGGTGGCCAGCCCCGCAGAGATGTGGCTACCAGCGCTACAGCCCCTGCGCAGGGAGCGCTGCAGGCAAGGCTGGGGGAACGGAGACCAGGAATCAAATCCCAGCTCGGAGCTGGAAAAAGAAACAGAGCCCGTGCTTGTGTTGTTCCCTCCAGAGGGGAAGTCAGTGCTCTAGGGGTGTGGAGGTCTCTTACAGAGCGGGAAGAGAGGAAAATGCAGCTGGAATTTCAGATCTGAATATGCCAGGTTAGCCCTTTGAACGGGGCATCTATAGCAATTCAAATGCTTTATACATAGATATAATTCAATTTATATATCAATATATCTGGGCAGTAGGCAGTCCATTGATAATTGGAGTTGTGCAGGGAATAAGCAAATGATGTTTCATCTATTGCGTTATCATCTGGGTTTTTCTGTCCTTTGTAAATGTAAAAAATGTTGGCACTTCAAAAAATAATTCACACTTATGTTCCCCTTAAATGCCCCCCCTTCACTAATTCTTTTGTGTTTTCTGTTAATTAAAAGAAAACAATTACCGTTGTTAGATCAGTGGAATTTACAGCTCAACACCTCTGCCTTTAAAATAGAAAAAAATAATTTCAAATTTCAAAAAAAATCCTAAAAAATGATTACTATTTACCCCAAATCCCACTTTTTTGTTCCCCTCTCTAAAATGCCGTCTGGGAGGAGGCCAAATTACATGTTAAGCACTTCTAAAGGGCTCAATACCACAGTCAGCTTTGCTGTGGGAATGGTTATAGATTCTGCTCTACACCAGTGTTGGTTGGCTCAGCTATAAAATATCTATATCGCTGTATCAGTGATAGATGACCCGGGATAATAAAAGATCTTGACTTGCGTGTATGTTAACAATTAATGGGATGTATAATGTATCACATACTGTGTGTGGAAGGTAATAAAGAGGTGTAAATGAGAATTACACTGGTTAATTGGTGTCATTAATGGTTCTTTTGTTCTGCTAGAAAAGCAGTGGCCTATTCTGGGGATGATGTTGGAGGGCTGAGCGCAGAGCCCAGAGTTGAGAGGAGTTAAAAACGCCACCTTGGCTGGGAAGTGGCTGCTGTAGGGATCTGTCCTGGCACGGATCCTGCTTGGAAATGCAGATTCCATCCCAGCTCCACGCAGCACAGCCAGCACATCACTCGCTGATGATGCTGAAACCATCTTTTGCCCCCTCAATCGGTTTGGTTTTTTTAAAATTCCTCCCGTTTCCCTCCCGTCCTGCCCCAGCAAACAGCTCTGCCACGCCCCCATTTCTCTTGTGTTTTTGGCGATCCGGCTTCCCAGTGTCTGGAAAATTCAATCCTACAACCCTCAGCTGGCTGGAAGTGATGCTTTTTATACGGAACTCCTGAAATATTTACTGACAGAGAGGTTCAACTGCAAATGTTGTGAAAGGGAAGGGGAGGAGTTAAATAATTTCTCTGTTTAGAGGGGAAACTGGTCCTTGGGACCTGTGCTGGTGTGAGTTTATTCTTCCATTGCACAAATGGGATGGGACTGCTGGGAGAGGCTCCTGGAGCTTTATTGCAGCATCACCCTCATCCCATGGCTGAGACAATGGCAAGATGGCAGCAGCTCATGGCTCGACAGCAGCAGCCAAAGATTTCTTTGTTACAGAGCATTTTGGAAACTTTCTGGCCAATGGCAGGATCACCAGCCCAGGCTGGGAATACCCAAACACTCAAGGACAACGTTTAACCCTGGTGCCTCTGGGTTTGGCTTTTCTATTTTTCAGGTTCTGTGCTGCTTTAGTGTGTGGGTCTGGGATTCACATTATGAGATGGTGAGCTCTGTGCACAGAGCAGGGACACAAAACAATTCCTGCTCCAGCTGGGCACCAAGGACAAATGATCCAAACCTCAGGCCCAAGAGCACAAACAACGTGGGCTGAAGAGAGAAAAACAAGAAGGATTGGACTGGATGGGCTAAAGCTGGAATTGGACAATGAACTCCAAGGTGCAAATGGAGCAGAACTGATCAAAGTGCCAGAGCCGTGCCCGGTGTCCATTTTGTGCCCATTTTGGTTCATCTTGGGTACAGCCCTGGCTGGGCTCTTGTGCTGCCCAAGGTGGATCCATGGAGGAAATGCTTTGAATAAATCCTTTTAATAAATCCCTGTTTTATTCTGTAACTCTGCCCAGCCCCTGCTCTGGGGCAGCCTCTCAAGGGACCAACCCCAGCACCAAGGGCTGGATTTTCCAAAGCTGCTCTGGCCACTGTTGCTAAGCCCAAGTTCTTTAGAGGGTTAATTGGCTTTTTAAAAAGCAGCCTGAGCACTCTGGAAACTTCATTTCAATTACCATATTTAATAAATTAATTAATAATAGTACCAAAAATGTCTGACTGGAGGCTGCATTCATCTCTAGCTTTATCCACTTCTGTAGCAAGCTACAATGAAATGGGATGCCCAAAGAGCACCATAAACCCACACAATGACACTGTCCCCAAGCCCTGATCCTGCCCTGGTTTACTTCTACCCAGAACCAGCTTTAAGCCCCAAATCAGAGCCTTCCCCCATTTGGATAAAAAGTATTATTTTTTTCTTAGCGTTCTCTCATACTACAGACATCTGTAGGATTTAAAAATTTTAGAGCATTTTGAGTACATCATTTCTCTTGAACAAATTTGCATAACTGAAAGCAAACAGGCGATATAAAAATGCATTTGTGTGATCATCATTTTAAGGGGTTGACTAAAACCTTTTTAGGGAGACAATTAGAAATGCAGAGGGAGTGTGGCTGATTTATGTCTGTGACAGATTCACTGACTGCTCTGTCTTGGTGCATTCTGAGCTCTCTTTTCCCATCACCAACTGGTAAACACCCCCATTAAATATTTCTCTTTTGACCTGTACACTTATATTTCATAAGAATACATTACCCATGGGCCAATATCAGAGGAATTTATCCAAACTCTTGGTGCAGGTGGTTTTGAGAGTGGAAAGTTGCAGGAAACCAGACAGAAATAAGAGCCTTAAACTGCCCAGAACACAGCTGTGGTTTCTAAAAAATTCAGGGGTGATCTAACCTTAAAGTATTCACCTAAAATTTTTGCTCATTTTCTTTTTGTATGATACAATAAAAAGAAAGCAGAACAAAACTCTGTTAACTGTGTAGGAGCCATCACAGCACAGGAATTTGAAGTCCTGCAGTTTGTCTGCCCTTCCCTGAGACGGACTCTCTCTCCAGCTCTCTTCCCTGCTTTAAATGTTTCCAACAAGCAACTTAATTTTCTCCATTTACCTTCCTCCCACAGCTGTCCTCTTCAGGGAAGCACAAAATGAATTGGCTGTGTGTTTATGAGTTATTTGGGTGCTTTTTCCCTGTCTCAAGATGTCTCATGATGAGATTTCTCACCCATAACTAATTACTCCACTCGTACAGACCAAGCCATTCCTTCCCAACACTAACAGCAATGCGATCTGCTTAATTCAACACCTTTTATTTTTGGGAAAATGAATTTAAAAGGTTTTCTGGAAACATCCCTGAGTCCTGAAATGTGCTCTGCCTTCTTGCCCAGGCATCCTGAGCGTGGGGCTCTGTGAACCTGCCACTCTCTTTGAAGCAGTGGGGAAAAAACAACAACAGGGCCCTTCCTGCAGGAGTCACAGCTTTTTTCTGAGCAGTGAAGAACAGGTTGAAAAGGCAAAACCAGCCTGATTTTTTTCCCCGTTCCTAAACACATAAACTTAACAGGGACCACACAAAATTCCAGTTTTATTTAGTTGTCACTGACTCCCTCAGGGAGCTCAGAGCTGAAAAACACCCACGACACTCCCCAGAAATCAGGGAAACATTTACAAGCAAAGCTAAAAAGGTGCTCAGGAGAGGTTCACAAATGGTGGGGGTGTTACGAGCTATTTCCATCTCTGTGCAAAGGAATATTCCCACTAATATCAGTAAGAATTGGATGCACACACCCAGAGGCAGAAGCACACATTTGTTTGCTGATAAATAATTTTTAAGCTTGGGAAATAAATGGATCAGTATTGTTTTCCCAGACCCCAGATTGAGGAGACTTTATGAAGATGAGAGTGCTCTGACTGGGAAATGATTTCTGTTTCAGGAAGCTCATTTCTTTGAGGCAAAGAACCTGAAAGTTTATAATGCTCGCCAGAAATGAGTAATAATTTATTACTTATGGATATGTCTGTGCTCTGAAGTATATGGGACATGGAATGGAATCCTGGACCTATTCGAGTTAATAACAGAACTGCCACACTTTAAAAGGGTGTTAGCCTCTATAATTCACAGTCTAAGGGCAGATATTGGACCCTGGAAAAGTTTAATTTGAACTTCAGGGGAGAATCAGACTGTATCAGACCAGAAACCTCTCACTGATTTTAGGAACCACTCGACTGAGTTGAAGCAGCTGCACTGCAACACATCTCCAGAGGTGTCAGGGAATAATATTTATCTAGACAAGGGGTGAGAGAGAATTGAAAAAGAAACAAAGCCATGGCAAAACCAGACACTATGGACAAACAGCACGGAAAAAAAAAAAAAAAAAAAGGGTAAACTAACTCAAAATCTTCAGGGAAACAGAAATCAGGTCCTTACTTATAGGAGCTCATGATTAAAAATAAGAAAAAAAGCCCCCTGCCAGAGCCCTTTTAAGTGTACAAGCCTGCTGCACTGAGGAATACAGTCTGCTTGAAATTAGTATAAATCTCCCAGTGTATTAAAGCAGCAGCAGATGAGGGTAGCTATGGTAATTCCAGCACTTTATTAAACACCAGACAAATTGAAGAGTACATTTCCTGCTTTTGGAAAGAAATGAATGATCTCTCCTGCCTGGGGAGCGCTGAGGGCGAGGGGAGCTGCCTGCAGAGGCTGCACCCAGCGCTGCAGTGCATCCATCAGGACATTTAGAGGGGCTTTCCACGGGAAACAGCGAGAGGAGAAGGGGAGACCCATCTTTTATTGCCAAAATTAATTTTCTGGCGGCACTAACTAACCCTCTTCCCCCCTGGAACGGCTCACAAATAAAGAGAAATGGCTGGGAAGGCTCATCCTCTCCTCAGTACTCGTGTTTGCAGCAGGGCTCCACTCCCCTGCCCAAACTCCAGCTCAGAAAACAGATCCATAAAGAACCGGGGATCTGATTAGGGAAAAAAAGTACATTTATGTTTTGACCGTGTTTTATTTTTAACATAAACCATCTTGGAAAAAGTTTTATGATTTAGCATTTATGAATGACTAGATTTTTAAGAGAATTGTAATATTTTTTTAGGGTATTTCAGCTCTATGAGTTATTTCTTGTAGATTCAGATAATGACATTATAAATCTTTCTGTGGAGGCAATTACTAAGGCAGAAATGGCCTATTCCCCATTGGCTTTTAGGCTCAGCTTACTGACATATTACAAGCAGGCTTACCATGGTCATTAAAAACTGATCTGGGATTTATTGTACCTCTTTAAACTCTCAGTACTTTGAAAAGTATTGAACAGAAAGGAATACAAGGTGAAGTTACAAAGAGATCCAACGAAGCAATCAGGGGAAAAATAGGCTTAATTTAACCCAGCAAGGCCCACCAGAAGTGCCACAAAAATATTTGAAATTGAGCTTTGAGTCCTTAATAGAGATCACTCCCACGAGCTATTAATCATATCAAATGGAAACACTTTTAACCAGAGGCTTTGGGAGCAGGAGGGACAGCACCACGAGATTGCAGGGCAGAAAACAAAGCCAAGGTTTCCAGTCTGCCAATAATAACAAAACAGCTGCCCGGTGCAGCGGACAAGAATGAAAAAAATTCAGCTACAGCAACTTTTCTTGCCTAGATCCCAGTCACCTGCAGTGCAAGCAGGAATTTTGTCAGTGCCTGGTGTCCAGCTCAGCCCTCAGCTCAGTGCACAGCAGTCGGGATCTGGGCAGGGCACCTCCAATCCTGCCCTGAGCTCTTGGAGCCACAGCAGGGCCAGGAGGAGAGGAACCCCAGAGGATCTGAGCAGGACTGGCACAGGCAAAGGTCAGTGACAGCATTTCTGCTCCTCACCTGCACCCAGCCCTCAGCCCCCGACCTGCTGCGGCCCCTGGGACGTGCCCTGGGGCACTGGGACATCCCTGATGTCCTCCTCTCCTCTCCTCTCCTCTCCTCTTCTCTCCTCTCCTCTCCTCTTCTCTCCTCTCCTCTCCTCTCCCCAGTCTCCAGTTTTATCAACAATTCTCTATTAACAGACCATCATTACCTGGAAAAAAGCACCTTATCTTTGGTTTTGATTCTCAAAAATAAGTGGCAATTTGGTTATCTTTCAGTCTGGGAATGGGCATCAGCTTTGTAATGGATGGTGGTTCAGAACCTTTCTGAAAACCTCACTGGGGAGGTTTGAGAGCTGTTGATCTAATAACTAAATGTCATTTCTGCTTTGTAAGTCATCAGAAGCTTCCTCCAGTTGATTCTTACAGACACAACATATTTGGGTGTTGTACAATATGCTAGGTTGGTCACACTCATTTTAAAGAATATGTTTTAGAATAATATTAATTTCCAACCTGAAACCAAATTATTACAGGTAGTCCAAAAGCGCAGCCTTTTTGTCAAGTTTGCATTTTCCAGAGAGATTTGTCACTCTAAAATTCTCTTTACTTTTCCCCAGGAATAAACTGAACTGTATTTGAAAATAATGGCTTTAATTATAATTGGCATATCTGAGCCTACAGCTAGTGCCAGTCACTTTACTAAGTGACATTACTTATGACACTGGCAAGATCAGAGTCTTTTATCACTTTTTTTTTTTTTTTAATTATTAATAGGAGACAAATTTCCAACCTTCTCTAATATCTGATTATCTCTGGGTAACTGGGGACGGGTGGAGATAGAAGATCACATCCAGAACTGGGGCCCCACCAGTAATCCCTGAAACTCCATGGGATTCAGAGTGCAGGAACTTCTCCAGATGATCATGCAAGCAGAATTCCAAAATTGTGAACAATAATTAATAACTTGGGAATGTCAGTGTGAAAATCTCTCTGAATAGCCTTCCTTTTCCTACAGAGTCAGCTGAAGCACCCAGGAGTTTTTACTGCAAACTCCCACTGATTTCCATGCCATGCCCAAAGAGTCCCGGCACCTCAGCAGATTCCCATCCTAATGGGAATGAATTAAATTCCCAATTACAGTTCTGAGGAAGAACTGCTTCCTCCTCCAAGGCAAGCAGGTGACCTCCAGGAGTCCCCTGCAGGCTGAACTGTTCCAGGAGCACGTGGAAATTTGCTGTTCCGTGCTGTAGCAGTGGTGTTAAGGATGCCATTTAGCATGCTCAGAGATGAACTCTGCAGCAGGCAGCGCAGAGTTAGGGGAATGCAATTTAAAACACATTTTCCTCGCAGATAATGCGATGTGTGGCTCTCCCAGGAGGAATTCTCACGACCTATTCCAGTCACAACCCTTATTTATAGGGGGTGCTGGAATGAATGAAACCTGCTGCTCCACGGTGAGGAATTTTTGTGATGCAATAACTGAAGCAGCCATCACAGAAAATTAGGTCCCTGTATGATTCTGCATGAAAACAACTTGAGGATTCTGTCTGAACTAAGTGATTTTACAGCAGAGAAATATTTCTCCCTGCTGCCCAGAGGGCCCAAATTGAATCTTGGATGGAGCAGCTGCAGTTCTGAAGGACTGCTCTGTGTCAATCCAGCACCTGGCAGCAGCTGAGCCGGGAGAAGGAACAATTCTGGTTTCACCCTTTTCCTGCAGATTGGCACAAGCACTACTGAATCCAACCCCAAGCCTAGAACCGACCTTCAATGTTTATGCCAGAACCTCGGGGGAGTCATTGAGGAAGCAGCAGATTGTGAATAAAGGTGCTGAACCCACAGGAGAGAGCTCCTGGAGTTTCCAAAGGGGCAGGTGGGGCAGGTTTTGCTGTCCCTGGTGGAATGAACCTCCCTGAACATCAAACCAAAAACCTCAGGTGCACAAACATTGTGAAGAGATGGGAGACTCCACCTGCAAAGCTCACGAGAGATTCTGACTCTTCAGGCAAGGCCCAAGGAACAGAGCAGGAAAATTCAAGGTACAAACTGAGAAATAAATGGCAGCCACAAAGCTGCCTCTGACTAATTCATAGGGGAGACCAAGTGAAATTGGCCTGCACAAGCTTTTCAATTTGCTTCAACTCAAAAAGGTGGAGAAAGCCTTGGCAGATGTCCTCAGGATGCTCTGTGTGTTTAACTCATTTTGGGAGTGAGTGGAGAGTCACCAGCATGCTCCAGTCTTTGATAAGAAAGCTTAGAAAATATTTGGGCAATTTAGCTATTTGAAAATAGTTTGCCTGCTTTGTAGTCCTTTCTCCCTCAGCCTCCACTATTTAAACAATGAAAGCTCAGAGCTACTAACAGTTATTGCTGAGAAATACTGAAGAATGGGTAAAGTAACAAAACACAGAAGTCAAGGCAGTAAGAAAAATAACTTAGTGAGAGATTACAAATTTCCATCTTTTAAATTTATGGGAAAATTGGAACAAATTCTCTGTATTCTGTAAAGAGAACAAGCAAAAGAGCTTGACATTTTGTTCATGAAGACTGAATTTAGTTCTACAAGGAAAGAGGTTGTGTGGACCAAAAGCAACAGGCACCAGTAACTCTTGGAGAAATTCCTGCTGGCTGGAAGACACCTTGTACTCAGTTCAGGTCCAAAATGAGTTCCCAAAGTGTAGTCAGAGCATTTATCAAAGGTTGATGGGCAGGATGGGGCTCTGCAGGGGCTGGGGTTGGTGCTATTCAATATTTTCATTAGTAACCTCATTGACAGCACAGACTGTGCTGATTGCTCCTGCAGACAGCATCAGCGTTGGGTGAGCTGGGGTACGAGATCAGAATCCAAAATGATCAGGACAAGGCAGAGAAGCAGCACGAGAAACAGAAGCTGTTCAGAAGGGACAAGTGCATCAAATTTCGTGGAGGCAGCAGCCTCCAAAGGGCATGATGAGGGAGAGACCAGAGAAGTAAGAATTCTGTGTAAAAGAACTCAGGGACTGTTTGGTGCTGCACAGCTTCCAGCAAAGCTGGACCTCAGATGTGGAGGAGCAGCCAAGAACCAGGTCCTGGTGTCTCCTCAAGCTTTGGCTGACAGAAGAAAACAGATCCTAATAAATTACTAAAGCAATCCTCCATTTCTGCTTAAAACTCCTCCTAAATACAGACATCCAAATCTGAACTCCACTGGAGAGACATCTCTACTCCCCAGTCCTGGTCTGCATTGCTCCCAGGGAGGATTTTACCTCCCCAGCTCCCAAACAGGGGTTGCTTTAGGGAGAGGTGACAGGATCAGGTGCACTGAATGCCAAGAGCTGTGTGGATGTGCCTGAAGTGTCTGACACTGCACTCAGCCAGGGAGGGGCACAGGAAGAGAAAGTTGGCTTGTGGTGTCTGTGAGGGTCACAGGTCAGGGACTTCACTCAGAGTGACAATGGTTAACAGGCCCTGTGCCAGAAAAGTCCATCCCTACTGAACCCACAGGGTAAAATCCCATGAGAAGAGTTTATTTGTGTGAATATTGTGAAAATATGAGCAGAGCAGTGCTGGCAAGGTCAGTGAGGCTCACAGGGATCTGCTTTGCACAAGGGGTACCTGGAGTTCACACAGCAATCCCCACCTCCCCAAATTCTACCAGCAGTGACATCAGCCTGGAATCGGCTTCTCTCTGCAACAACACCTTGCTCATTCCTACATTTGCATCTCTCAGGCATCTTCAACACTGGTATAATTCAGTTTAGATGCTGGTACAATGGTCTGACACAGATTTCAGACAAGAGCCCATCACCACAGCTCATTGTTACTGAGCAAGGAAACTGCTGGTACTCTCTGGGGTGGGCTCTGCCCTGACCTTCTCTTTTATCCCTTTTGCTGCTGCCACAGCACCTTTGGAACAGGCACCTGCCTCGTGTACACCAGGACAAACAACAAACAGCAGCAGGGAAGCAGCAGCATCTTGGAATGCTCAGGAACACCATTTCCCAAACTGGCATCCAGGACTGAAATCCTGTAAAATCCTGTAAATCCTGTAAAAACACCATCCCAGCTGGAAACACTGAGGAGGAGGAGGAGGAGGAGGAGGATGTAGGGCAGAAGCAACACCCAGCTGAGGCTGTTGCACAGAGAATTTCCTCAGTGACCCCAGTTCATTAGAGAGAAAGCAGTGATTTAAACTACCTAGCTAACCTCTTCCAGAGCTGTAGTTTATAATCATAAATCAGGCATGTGGCTACCTGGAGGCACGGGGAGTTTGCTGTGACACTGCCTCACAGAGCTGGGAGGGAAGGAAAGTTCCCATTACTGCATCGTGCAGTAGACATTGGTGCTTCAAATTTCCACTTACACTACATTAGCTCGAGGCAGTTCATTTGCTAAAATAAAAGAAACAAAGTGTAAAATATTCACTGACTTGCTCAACAAAGCAATCAACGAAAGGGAGAAAGAGAAAGAGGGGGAGAGAGAGAGGAGGGAGTGTGATTCCCCCTCCCTGCTATCACACTGTTGATAAATACCATTAATGTTTAAAATTATCTCCCCCATTCGGTTTAAATTTAAAAGTATTAGTGGCATTATCAGTCTGTCTATCCATCTCCCTTTATTTTGTCTGTCTCCTACTTCTATTTTGTGTGAAATTTCAAGAGATGAATCCCATTTTCTATTAATTCAATGGCTGTCACCTCGCATTGCATCACGTAACCCAGATCACAACAATGAAATCTAAGGGCTCAAATTAATGATATTGCAACACATCACTTTGTGAAGCATCCTGCTGGTCCCTCTCCAGCCAGCTCAGGTGCTTTGCCCCGCAGTCTCTGGGTGGGATTGCACCTGCAGAGATCCAAACAATCCCAAACTGGTGACTGGATCCTCTGCCTGGGTGCTGGGTGGCCTCGCTTTAATGGGCTGCTGAGCTTTAACGAGATGTTTTTGCTTTAAAAAATAAAACAGTTGGGGAAAAGCTTGGGGGAATAGGAGGTCTGAGTGGCATTTTCCACACCTACAAATATATTGGTGGCTCTATTGTATTACAATGCCTCACATTCCGTGTCAGCTAAAGCTGCTTGGGAAGGCAGCACCTTGGAGCCCCTCTGCAGCAGGAAACAGCCAGGAAATCTGCCTAACTACTACAAATTCAGCTCTAATTTCATTAGAGACACTGATTCTTAAATAGGAAGGGCAAAAAAAAAATTTAAAAAGTGAAGATTATGTGTAAGTAAATCATCAGAACCGTCACAAATTCAGGAAGGAATAAAACATTCTGCCTAAAGGAAAATACACGAGATCAAAAATACATCCTCTCCAACAGTTACTGCTGTTATTCAGGCATGTCTCCCATTATGTTTTGTCATGTAGAAACAAATCCACTAGTGAGGATCTACACTTTTAGTTCATATTTCCTAAAAGAAAGGGTAAAAACCCCGAAATATGACCAATAATTCTAATAAATCTACTGGTGAGGATCTACACTTTCAGTTTGTATTTCCTAAAAGAAAGAAAAACCCCAAATATGACCAGGAGTTCTAACAAATTTACTGGTGAGGATCTACATTTTTAGTTCATATTTCCCAAAAAGAAAGCATTAAAAAAACCCCAAATATGACCAGGAGTTCTGACAAATCCAGTAGTGAGGATCGACACTTTTAGTTCATATTTCCCAAAAGAAAGGATAAAAAAAAAGAAATATGACCAGGATTCTAACAAATCTACTGGTGAGGATCTATACTTTTGTTTCATATTTCCTAAAAGAAAGTATAAAAAATTATATGATCAGGAGTTCTAAAAAACCCACTAGTGAGGATCTACACTTTTAGTTCATATTTCCTAAAAGAATGGGTAAAAAAATGAAATATGACCAGGAATTCTAATAAATCTACTGGTGAGGATCTACACTTTCAGTTTGTATTTCCTAAAAGAAAGGATTAAAAAAAATGAAATATGACCAGGAATTCTAATAAATCTACTGGTGAGGACCTACACTTTTAGTTCATATTTCCTAAAATAAAGGGTAAAAAAAGAAGAAATATGCCCAGGAGTTGTTGGTGGCCAAGCTGAGCTCTCAGGTGTTCAGGGGGGAGTGCCCACCTTGCTCTGCCCACCCCTGGGAGCTGCAGGAGCTGCAGGAATTTCCCCCAGGCTCTGTGCCCTGGCCAGGAGCCGAAGGAAGGGCTGGGTGAGCAGGTAGGCACAGGATGAGAGGGGATTCATTAGGTGGCTGCTAATCGGCAGAGAACTTCCAGCCCAACCTGCTGAGTGTAAATGCAAATTTACCACCTCTGGAGCCGCCTCGTTGTACAGCTATTGATTTATGCTTGAATGGGAGTTCAAAAAAAAGTTGTCTTTTGAAGCCTCTCTATCTGAGCACGGCTCCTTTGTCCAGGTGTCTTGGGGATCTCTCGCTGCAATTTTGATCTTTGTATTCCAAAAGCCTTGGAGAGTCAATCCAGGTAACTTAAAAGTGAGATATAATCAGAAAGGATTTGGAAATAAAGTCTTTGCCTTGTCACATTAATGCGGCCCTATCAAGTGGCAGTTTATCAAGAGGCAGCTCACAAGGTTTTAATGAGCATGCTGCCTGTTCTTGTACAATACTAATTAATCCCATTTTTTCACACTGGTGTGATTGCTTCATGAAACCCGCATTGTTTTATGCTCAGCAGCGGAGCGGGCTCTCACTGATTAAATCTCCTTCCCAGAGCTGGAGCCTGACAACTGAATTATACCTTGCTCAAAATAATAATGGGTATCAGCTAATAAATACGGTTTAACACACACAAAACTATGCAGCCAAAATCACACCACAAAATAGGAGTTTGACTTATAGGCACAGCAGTGTTTCATTAAACATCTGTATTATAATTCACTGGTTTTCCAACTGATGTAATAACTTAATTGATGAGAACAAAGACAAGCTTATTTATTCACCCAATTGCTTGCTCCTTGACTAACGTTTTTCCTTGGCGTTATTGTGGAAATAAATATGCAATATTCTTTTTATAGAAGTCTAATTTAGGCCCTTTTTTTCCCCTATTGAGAAGTCAACATCACAATCTGTTTCTGACAAGTTCTTGCTGCAGTGAAGCAAACGGCATTATGATAAGACAGCAGCGCGTTGTTTACCCTAATGTTCAGACATTCCAGCAAAGGTGAGAGAGGTGTGATGCTTCAGGCAGTTAATAATGAATAATTGTCTGCAAATTTACATTACAGGGTTCAAAAAAGCTTGTTCTCTCTCTTTTCCCTTCCCGGCTCTCCCACATGATTTAAAGCTGCTTCCACCTCAGCCAGGGAAGGGAGAGCTGCAAAGGACTAATGAGAGCAGCAGCACTTCTCTCTGCAAAACCAAATCAAATTAGGGATGTCACAGACAGGAAATCATTTGGGCAAAATAAAAAATATTTCTTTCCCCAGCTGACAAATAGAACAAATTATGATTTTTTTTTTCTCTCTTTTACGTGTGACAGAATAAGATGGTCAAAACTTAAAGTCTTATTTTGCTTAAGAACCTCTGAAAAGAGATTTTACCACTTAGGAGTTCCTTCAAGAAGTGCTCCTCACAGTCAATAAAGAAGAAAAGCCATCATTAACCTTGGATTTAATATAGATTTATATATGGAGCTTTGGATGCCCTGGGAGAAACTGTTTGTTATTTATCTCTCAGTTGTAAGAGTGCCAGCAAAGCATGAGGAATTTTCCAGCTGGATCTGAAGAAATAAAGGGGAGGATTTTCAGGGGAGAAACAAGAGTCCCACCTCCAGCCTCTCCAGTACCATTCACTGAATTTTGAGCTGCATTTAATGGGAGAAAAAGGAGTAGAAGTTTCAAAAAGACCTAATATTTATCCTTACCATCACCTTCTGAAGCATTTACACTCTGAGGAGTCTCTGTCAAGAGTTAGACCAATAGAAAAAACACTCCCAGAATAAAAATATTTTCCATTAACTGCCGCCATGTAAGTTTTTGCACTGGGCTTTGCTGTTGTTAAAAATATTGGTAAAATTAGAGTTTCTACTGCTTTAGGAATTACTCTGGGCCCTTATGAAAAGAAAACTCAAACAAGAAATTAGGAGGGGCCGTTCAATTAGAAAGGATACACAAGAAGGTGCTATCAGATAAGCCTTGGACTGAGATAAAAATAAAATAACAGTTTTAAAGGTGTGCTGCTTTTTGATGGAATCACCAAAATGAGCAAGACAGCTTAGAAAATACCAGCAAAGAAAAAAAAAATCCTTGTATTTTCACTTATTGCAGTTGCTATAATACCAGCATTTAACTGAGTCTCTCCAGCCCCCTTCCAAGTCTCCAAAGCAAAGCAGCAGAATTCCACAAGGATCCGCTCCTGCTGGCAAGGTCAGCATTTCCAGGGGTTGGGATTGGGGCTGGGACTGGATCAGCATTTCCAGGGGTTGGGAATGGGAATGGATCAGCACTTCCAGGGGGTTGGGAATGGGGCTGGATCAGCATTTCCAGGGGTTGGGAATGGGGCTGGGAATGGATCAGCATTTCCAGGGGTTGGGAATGGGAATGGATCAGCATTTCCAGGGGGTTGGGAATGGGAATGGATCAGCATTTCCAGGGGTTGGGAATGGGGCTGGGACTGGATCAGCATTTCCAGGGGGTTGGGATTGGGGCTGGGACTGGATCAGCATTTCCAGGGGTTGGGAATGGGGCTGGATCAGCATTTCCAGGGGTTGGTTCCCCAGGAGTGGCTCCCCAGGGCCAGGATTCCTGCCCTCTCTCCTGGCTGTGCTATTCCAGCAGGGAATGTTCCCCACCAAGGCCAGCAGAGCAGTCCAGCCCAGCTCAGCTCTCCCCAGCTCAGGGGGAAAAGCAGAGCTTGGCAGAAGCAGAAGTTCCTGGGGAATCAGGCACTAAATCTATCCCACAAATATCATAACTCCCTGACAGATCCAGCTATAATTAGATCATGACCTATGTCTGATATTAGAACTCAATTTGTGGAATTGATGTGCCATATGAAATAAAAAGAATTAAAGAGAATAATTAATTCCTATTAGGAAAAACAATATTAAACCATCTGCAAGGATGACTTCTCCATGTGCAAGTACCACACATAGAGGCATAAAAATGCCCAAACAACTTATTTATACTTTTATATATAAAAATACAGGAAAGACACTTTTGGGGCCCAGATGCAAACTATTTTTAAAAATTTGCTTGTAAGAGCAGAATAATTTGAGTCTATCCCTATATAAAATAGCTGCTACATTATTTCCTAATAATTCTGTTCAGGAAAAAAAAAACAACCCTTTCTCTTCTTCTAGAGAATCTAATTATTCAGTGACAGCAGTTGGCTGACTTGGGCACAACACAACATGTCAATTTTCAGTTGCTTACACAGTATCACAGAAACTGTTAGAAATTGTTTTGAAATCTGGCATACTTTGCAGTCATCCTAATTCCTCCAAGTGAGCCAAACCTGATTACATTTGGCTCACCCACAAAAGATCTGCAAGATGAGGAGAAGAACTCAAAAGATGAGGAAAGAGACTTAAAAAAAAACCAAAAAACCACAAGATTTGTTCCTCCCTGCTGCCTTCAGCTCTGCTTGGTGCAAGAGCAGATCTGTGTGCAAGGGGCTGGGTTGGAGCTTTCTGAGCTGACCTCCCATTCCCAGACTTTTACATTTGTGGGTTTTTTTTTTTTTTTTAAATTTTAGAAATATTGATGTGGCATCTACAGGAGGAGATTAAAATGCTCTGGAGGAATTTAGAGACTGAGGAGAGCTCTTCACAGTCTGCAGCTCGCTGGTGAGGGGCAGCTCTGATTCCTGCTCTGATGCAGGGCAGGACCCAGGGCATGGCTGGAGCTCTGGCAGGAAGGATTTTTTTGGAGATCAGAGGGTGCTGGGCACACCCAGGTGTGGCTGGAGCTCTGGCAGGAAGGATTTTTTTGGAGATCAGAGGGTGCTGGGCACGGCCCCGAGGCTGCCACAGCTCCAGGAGCATCCAGACATCACTCCAGGGATGCCCAGGGTGGGACTGCTGGGGGGTCTGGGCAGGGGTGAAGATCCCTGTGGGTCCCTCCCAGCTCAGGGTATTTGTGATGGAATAAATCCCCTCCTCCAGGAGGCAGCTGCTAATTACACACTCATTAACTCTTCTAAAGCCTTCATACAGCACCAGCCCAAACACAGCACCCTCACTCTCACTGATGCCTTGAGAGGCTGCCCCAGAGCAGGGGCTGGGCAGAGTCACAGAATAAAGCAGGGATTTATTCAAAGCATTTCCTCCATGGATCCACCTTGGGCAGCACAAGAGCCCAGCCAGGGCTGCACCCAAGAGGAACCAAAATGGGCACAAAATGGACACCGGGCACGGCTCTGGCACTTTGATCAGTTCTGCTCCATTTGCATCTTGGAGTTCATTGTCCAATTCCAGCTTTAGCCCATCCAGTCCCATCCTTCTTGTTTTTCTCTCTTCAGCCCACGGTGTTTGTGCTCCTGGGCCTGAGGTTTGGATCATTTGTCCTTGGTCCCCAGCTGGAGCAGGAATTGTTTTGTGTCCCTGCTCTGTGCACAGAGCTCACCATCCCATAATATGAACCCCAGACCCACACACTAAAGCAGCACAGAACCTGAAAAATATAAAAGCCAAAACCTGAGGGATCACCATCAGTTCTGGGATGTATTTGGGCTAAAGCAGTGTCGGGGTGAGAGCAGGTGAGCACTGCAGGTGAGAGCAGGTGAGCACAGCACAGGGGTGATGCTGAATTTCACCAGCCCAGCCCTCAGCACTGCTCCCCCAGCTCTGCCTCTGCTCCCAAATTTATCTGATGGCTTTCCTCCTGGATTTAAGCAGAAGGCATTTATGTTTGTGACAAAATACTCGCACTTTTCTTCAGCTGCCAAAAATACCCAGCTCTAAGTGTAGAAGCACAGACCAAACCTCTCCTTTCTAATATGAGATTAAAAAAACCCAAAACTTTCTTATCTATAGTGCAAGGACATTTAATTCAGTCTCTTTAAGTTGCAACTCCAAGACTCTAAGGGATTTTTTTCTATTGGATTCTTTGTTTGATAGACCAATGGAAAAGATGTGAGGGCCATTATTCAAATGTTTGTGGGCCCTTTTAGCTAATGGATTCCAATCTATAATTCTGCACTTGTCAACAAGATAGTTCTTCAATCATATCAAGCCTGCATAACTCAGTTCTGTCCAAATCCTCCAGGACTCCACTCTGCAAAGCAAATAACATCTCCCCAGGGAGGAAAACACATCCTCAAAGCATCCAGCTCTCAGGTTCTCTTCAGGCTTACCTGAATTTTTTTTTTGGAATGGAGACAGATTTCTTGTAGGTGTGGCCCCATTTCCAGAGAGCCAAGCCCCCCTCCACATACTCACACAGAAATATTCCAAATAGTGAAACCTCAGGGCAATTGTCTGTGTTCTCTGAAATAAGACAAGGTTTTTTCACATGAGGCTCTCGGAGGGAAGTCTGTGCCTCATAAGCAGCTTATGAGGTAAACAGTTTAAAGGTTGACTCACATTTCCACCCTACAAAAGCTTGCTCTCCGTCCCCATGTTGCATTATCAAATGAAGAGCTGACCTGACCAGAAGAGTTTTGCTGAGTTACAAAATGCCCATTTTTGACAGGGGTTCGTGGCTGTGTTTGTGTTTGGGGGTCCATGGCACAGTCCCTGCTCACAGCACCCCTGGGGCAGACTCTGCACTTCCCACCTGAATTATGATGCACTTCACAACGTTTTCCACCACAGAAATCAGCATTTAGCACTTGAAACTCAACATAAAAAATACCTCCAGATTTTCTGCAGTGTCTTTTGATCCATCCCTCCTCTGGTCCCCTGCACCTCTGACAGGGATCAAACTGTGCTGATTAAATCAGGTTCTTGTTATAATTACATTTCTAGATAATTATCCTTCTAGAACATGACATACAAAGTTGGCGTGTGCTTTACCTGACTATTTTTTTGATTGTGCTTGTGTATAAAGAACATTCTTATATTTTTTACATTATTCCCTTAAACCACTTACTAAAATAAACTCAAAGGAGCCAATAAACTTCCCAGAATTAAAGGGCACATGTGACGTAAATTTTCACATTTGGGCATCACAATCCAAGCCAGGTGTGCAACAAATTCTGGATGCCACTCTTAGCTATAGGTTAGTTTTAGGTGGTCCTATGAGGAACAGGAAACTCTCCTATTGGAACCATCCAATTTGAGATATTCTGTCATTCTTAACAGCTGCAAAAAGCAGACTGTGAGCTTTTTTCTTATCTAATGTAGATTTTAAATATATTTTTAATATTGCACTTTAAATATTTTAATAAAATATATTTCTTAGGTTAGTAAATAATTACAACCTAAGCAGAGCTCACATTCCAGCACCACGTGTTCACTTCCACAGAGGTCAAAAAATGATGAAATATTTCCCTGTGGAGCTGTTTAGAACAAGGCCAGTGGCTGCAAGCAGGAGAATTCCTGCACCTTAAGGAGCTCCCACTCAGGGGGCTGGGAATGTTCCTTGAACCAACTTTGAAGCCTCAAACCCCCCCAGACCCCTCGAGCCCTGCACAGGGCTGATTTTCCCAGCCCTTCCCTGGCTGCTGGAGCAGCAGAGGATGGAGCAGCCCAACCCTTCCTGCAGCAGGAGCTCTCCTGGCAGCACTTCCAGGGATTCTGGGGCTCTCTGCTCCCAGCCCTGGGGCTCTGCCAGCAGAACCCCGGGATTCGCTGCCCCTCTGGGTGCACCCCACAGTCAGAGGTGGCAGCAGCCCCCCTTCCACCTGGAAAACATTAGCATGAGCACGAGGAGAGGAGAGACAAAAACTCCCCCTAATACAGGCTGATATGTGACTTTGCATAGCACTTTGAATGTTATTAAGTGTTTGAATTTCTTCCTGTGTCTTTTTAGCCTGGATGACTGTCTTTCTCTTTCGCTGACAGCCTCTGCAGGACCAAATTGACAGCTCTTTAAAGCAGTCTGACAAAAAGCAGCATTAATTAAGTCATTGCCGGACTGTAATTGTGTTAAGAAGTAAAAATCTAATATGAGAAAAGGTTAGTGAGTCCTCTCTTGTGTCAGATTTTCTACTCTCTATGAATATTAATGTCCTTAATGAAGACAATCTTTGCCTCATCAAGCCGTTGTTCTGCATTCAGGTGCCAAATCCCTGCACCATTGATTTGTTTTTAAAGAACAAATATGTCAGGGGAGAGTGACTGTCCTGTTTCTTATCAACATCATAGAGAATGCTTTTGTATTCCTGGAAAGAGTTTATAGATTTTGTGTGCCATGTACAAGCAGAGTCTGCGATGGCACAGGGGAGGGGAGGGGAGGTAAACTACTTTAAGTAATTTTTATCACGTTAGCTTTTTTTGTGTGTGTGTGTTAGCAATACCCATCTATTAACGAGGTTATGATCAGCACTTTTAATGATCAAATATGAATTATCTCTCCCGAAAGAATCCTGCAGTTTAAGCACCAAGATGAAGGATCTGGGTGATAAGGCGCTGATCATCTCCTGCTGATTATCACTCCCCTCCTCCTCCTCCTGATCCAGCAGATAATGATGATGGTGCTGATGAATGATGATCCTTTTTAAATAGGTTGGAGGCCCTTAGGAGTCTGTCTGGTGCACTTCTCAGCCTTTCCTTGCTCAGCCCCCACCTCTCCTGCCATGCCCAAAGCTCCTCCTGCAGCCCCAGCTACTACAGCCTTACTCCTGCTTTGGGCTGGAATTGCTGCCTCTGCTCCAGCCAGCAGGACAGGACACCCAGGGAAAGCTCAGCCTGCACCAAAACTCAAAACTTTTATCCTTTGCCAGGGCTGGGATCCGTGTGGGAATCCTGCTGAGGGCATCAGAAGGCAGATGAAATTCCACAGAGGGTGTATCCAAAGGGTTCCCGCCCCTCCTGAGAGCTGGGAGATAATTAATACTCTGTTTTCCGAGCAGAAATCCTCGTGGCAGCTCGACTGTAGAGAAATTGCTGGTGTGTGTTTTGCTACAGGAAAGGAACAAAATCCTGAGCGGTTCTTCCTTTTCAGAGACAATCTCAGCATATGCTGCACCGACAGAACAGCACGAGGGCTCTTCCAGACAAAATTAAACAGCTCAAGTTTTTCTTTGAGGTGGATTCTGTCTGCTAGCAGAGATGGATGGAAGAAATGTTCAGTGATGACAGCACCAACCCTTCCAGGGGGAGTGCCACGGCCAAAGGAGGGAGCAGAGGAAGTTTCTGACCCACCAAAACACAACAACGAGCTCAGAGCTGGCAAGTCTCGAGCCAAACGTCACCCACACAAATCATCACCACAAAAAAGAGGCCCAGATTTGTCCATGAGGCAGTGAATGACCCTCAGCAGTGGCACTGCCCCATCCTCTGGCACTGGGGAGCTCTGGAGCTGCATCTCCAGGTGATGCTCCACCTCTCCCGCGGGTTTTCCTTCCCTGGCTCCTGAAAGGAGCCCCAGGAGCAGGGAGAGGGACAATTTACAGGAGAGCAGGCCGTGGCTTCACACTGACAGAGCAGGTTTGGTTCAGCATCAGGGAAAATTCTGCCTGTGAGGGTGTGGAGGCCCTGGCAGAGGCTGAATGCTGCTCTATGGAGAACTGGGCAGGTGCTGAATTATTTTGGCTTTTATTCAGCTTGTCACACCTTTGCAGCAGCATTTTCACTTGGAGAATGACCTGAGGGCCTTTCTGGAGGAACCCCAGAGCCCTGGAATGTCTGACCTGGTGCAAATGACAGCTTCCCTCAGGACTGGCTCCACGGGGAGGGGAATGAGCCCAGGTTTGTGCTGCCAGGACCTGGCTGAGGGAGTCAGAAATCCAGTGCTGTACCACCAGAGCCTCTGATGCAACACCTGGGACTTGTGGTTTCCATATTAATTTTTCTCTCAGATTTCTCATTTTCCTCTCAGATTTCTCATTTTCCTTTTTATTTTTTTTTTATTTTTTTTTTTTTTTTTTTTAACTGGTCCATCTTGGCGTATTAACCTAAAAATCTCCCCTTGGGCCAGCCTTCCCTGACTGAGCTTCCCCATTTTCCCAGCTGACCCAGACTCAAAGCAGATGGACAACAGAGGACATGTAGAAGAAACCATACAGCAAAACTTGTCAGCTCGGAAGATCAATTAATTTCATTTCAAATCATTAAAATCTTTTCCTGCACTAATTCTTTTTTCCTTCCTGCAGCCCAAAGGTTGTTGTCTCACTCTTCGTGGCCATGCCCCAGAATTTGATCCCTGTTTGTGTGACATCCCCTGCCAGCACAGCTGGGGACCAAAAGCACCCAGGGTTAAATATGTGAAATATTGGAACACATCAGCTCCAACGGTGTGAACGTTAATTACTTTCCTATCAATCGGAACTCACACACAAATAAAATTAATGATACCCCAGGCTGTGTCCTGCTTGCTTTGAAAACTTGCAGGACTCAAAGCAGGCAAAAACAGTCAGACCAGCACCAATCATCTTTTCCAGGGGTTACCCTGTGTTTGGGCATTCCTGAACTAAAACACCAAATATCCAGGCTAGGTGTACACTTATCCCACCCACACAGGAAGCCATAAATAACAAGAAGAATACTGGGCAAACACCCTTTTGATAGCCTAAATTTATACATTTCTAGCTTAAATTACATTTTATATTTTAAAATTTATGTATTTTAAAAGATGTAATAATTTATGAATGTATGTTTTTAAATTTATAGGTTATATAATATATTTAGTTATATATTTAGCTATATATTTAGTTACTCAATATTTTCCTTTAAAATATCCTTCTTCTAGTTAAATATTTCAATTTATAGCCAAAATGTCTCTGTTTTGAGGCGCTTTGAAGAGCACCTGCCCAGCTGTGGTTGGAGGGTCCCTGCCCTACTTTCCTCATTCTCCAAGCACCAACTCTCCCAGCACTCAGATCTGATATTTGGGGTTTTATTCTCCACAGTTCCAGCTCTAAGGCAGCCTGGCAGATTAAGTTCAGGCTTTGTGAACAGAAGAGAGATAATTCAGAGGCCTCTTATTACTTCTGATCTCTGAGCTGTGCAGGGATCGCAGCTCTCGGATTGCATCTGTTCCCAAAATTTTCAAAACAAAACCAGCTCCTCTGCATAATCTGTTTTCTTGCTATTATGGAGTGAGACGTGCAAAAACAATATATTAAAAAAAAAAACAACCTCCTAGAAGAACACAACAGCTTTCAGGTGATTAAAATAACCAGTGACAAGATGAGAATCACAGGATTCTTCCAATCCCTGTTTCCCTGCAGGAGCACAAATGGTGGCCTTTAGTGGAGAATTACCAGAGGAACCATATGGGCCAGGAACAAGCTTAAAATATGGATTTTTTTGCAGATGTAGCAGTTCATTCTGCAGTTGGAGAAGAGTTTTTTCACTGGAAGGGGGGTCAGGCCTTGGAACTGCCCAGGGAGGGTTGGAGTGCCCGTCCCTGGAGGTGTCCCAGGAATTCCTGGAGGTGGCACTCAGAGCTCCAGGCTGGGGACAGGGTGGGGATGGGCACAGCTGGGACTGGATGGGCTGGGAGGTTTTTCCATCCCAAATCATTCTGTGAACCAAGGAAGGAGCGGGGTTTGCACCCCAAGAATCCAATTTTGACCTTGAGAGCTCATAAAGAGAACAGCATTCACTATTTCCTACCCCACCAGCACAGCCCAAACATTCCCTTCTCTCTCTGTGAACTTTATAATTTATTCTCTGAGTGTGAAATGCTGCAGTGCCAGAGCTGCTTCCCTGGATTTTTAAATTTTTTTTTTAAGGGTGACACATTTGTACAAGAGCTTTGTACCAAGGAAAGTCAGGACTGGGTGCCCTTAGCCCAGCTCCTGTACCCGTGTAGGAAAAGGGACAAAATCCACCCCAGAGAGATTCCTCCAGGTGAGAGAGCAGCAATTCCAACCATAAATAGGGCTGGAGAGCCGAGACCAAGGGAATTAAGAGGTGCATAAATGAACCCTGCTGTAACACTGACCCAGCTCCTTCTCTCCAATTAATTTAATGCAGAGTTTTGGTTTGCTTAGCACTTTTCACCCATAGATCTAAAAGCACTTTATAAAGAAATGTAAATGCCAATATCCTCATTTTCCAGAGGGGGGTGGAAGGGCACAGGGAGCTGGGATGAATCACCCCAGGTCAGCAAGCAGGTGGCAAACCCCAGAATAGAAAGGAGTTTGCTCACTGTGCCTGCTGTGCCCCAGCCCATCCACCAGGAACTGGGAATTCCAGGTCATTTAACAGAGAGCTGCCAAAAATCCTCCAGAAAACTGAGCTACCCTTTTCACTTGCACAAGTGCAAGCAGAGCTCTTTCATCTTGAGCTAAATATTAGTAAAAGGAGCTGCACTAAATGCCAAAGTTTTTGTACTTTTTGTTTTAAAAAATAGATTTTTTAAAATAATAAATAAATTATTTATTTATATAAATTTCTATTTATATAAATTTTATATAAAATACATTATTTTAAATAAAATATTTTTAATAAAAATATTTATTTAATAAATATTTTGGGTAATATTTTTAAAAGTTCTATTTAACTACATTTCTTATCCAGAAAAACTCATGTTTTGCCCCATGCCCATAGAATTATTTTTCAGGGAGCTCAAAAACTGCACCCAGGGTGTAGCTATTTGAAGAAACCTGATTTTTGTCTCCCTGAAAGCAGATATTCTCAGGTATTTTCTTCCATGGCAAACACACTAGGAGGTGACCAACCAGGGGAAAAACTAGAAAGGATTTTTAAACATGGGATCATAACAATGGAGCTGTTAAATCCCAGGGCACCCACGTGTCTGGTGTTTGTGGGAGCTGCTTCAAGAGTTTGGATTTTTTCCCTGTTTTTCACAGACTTTTGGAGCCCTTCCAGACCATTAAAACATTCCCAAAGTTTCTCTTGCTCTGCTTTACGGGTGTGCAAGGACAGCCAATGATTTCCACAAGGCTCAGTGCTCCGTTAGCTACTGAGGTAAATAAAGGATATTAAAGTGTGAGACAGAGCTTAATGCATCCCACAGAGCCCCAGCCACAGGGAATTCCAGCTGATCCTCCTGCAGATGGCAAATCCCAGAGAGCTCCTGCCCCTCCTGCAGGGGCAAGCTGCATGTGCCATGTTCCAGTGCAAATTCCACATTCATGTGCCATGTTCCAGTGCAAATTCCATATTAATGTGCCAGTTCCAGTGCAAATTCCATATTCATGTGCCATGTTCCAGTGCAAATTCCACATTCCAGTGCAAATTCCACATTCATGTGCCACATTCCAGTGCAAATTCCACATTCATGTGCCATGTTCCAGTGCAAATTCCATATTAATGTGCCAGTTCCAGTGCAAATTCCATATTCATGTGCCAGTTCCAGTGCAAATTCCACATTCATGTGCCATGTTCCAGTGCAAATTCCACATTCCAGTGCAAATTCCACATTCATGTGCCATATTCCAGTGCAAATTCCACATTCCAGTGCAAATTCCATATTCATGTCCCAGTTCCCAGGCAAATTCCATAT
>VWZP01009913.1:1857890-1876949 GCA_013396995.1 Dicaeum eximium | reverse complement strand
TTCCAGTGCAAATTCCACATTCATGTGCCATGTTCCAGTGCAAATTCCATATTAATGTGCCATGTTCCAGTGCAAATTCCACATTCCTGTACAAATTCCACATTCACCTGCCACATCCCAGTGCAATCCCATGGGCTGAGCCATCACCACATCCTCAGTCCAGCTCTGCTTATCCCACCCCAAACCCCAGAGGCAGTGAGGATGTTCCAGCAGTGTTTTGTGTCCCCCAAGGCTGGGGAAGGGCCACAGGAGACTTTGGGATCTGGAGGAACCATCAAACAATCGATTCCCATTGCTCCAGCAGTGTTTTGTGTCCCCCAAGGCTGGGGAAGGGCCACAGGAGACTTTGGGATCTGGAGGAACCATCAAACAATCGATTCCCATTGCTCCAGCAGTGTTTTGTGTCCCCCAAGGCTGGGGAAGGGCCACAGGAGACTTTGGGATCTGGAGGAACCATCAAACAATCAATTCCCGTGGGTGCAGCGCCAGGACTGGGGCCCCAGCTGGACTCTGGTGTCAGCCTCACACCATCTCCACACACCACACACCATTCCTTGGAAGGGTCCTCTCCAGCTGGGAGCAAGATAAAGCTTGTTAAACTCATCAGGGGCTCCTGG
Source organism: Dicaeum eximium (assembly GCA_013396995.1). Lineage (NCBI taxonomy): Eukaryota > Metazoa > Chordata > Aves > Passeriformes > Dicaeidae > Dicaeum > Dicaeum eximium. Next base: position 1,876,332 of record VWZP01009913.1, on the reverse strand, counting down.
CAGATTCCTCCTGTGTTTTGTTCCTTCTGCATTTGTTTCTGGAGGGGGGAGCTGGAGGAGCAGCTCCCAGAGCGCTCGGATTTGGAGTCTCTTGAAGGGCAGATTGTGCCATTCTTCTGCTGAGCTCTCAGTGAATAATGCCCTGTGATATTTCAGACTCCAGTGTAGTGCATGACTCATGGATTCTGTAGTAAATAGGCCAGACTCACAGCTCCAGGTATTTTTAACCTTCTAAGCAGAAAAAGGGAATATTTAGGAGAAGAAACGAAGATGAATTTAACAATAAAAATAGCAAGACCACTTGGTGTGCAGCGCTTGGGGGAGTCTCTGGGACAGAACTATCCAAATTACCACATGCACTTTCCCAAGCAACATGAACAAAATAAAAACAACCAAAGACTCACTATGCTTTATGAAATTCTTTCTGGCGTGATAGCACTGAAATAAATAGGATGCCTTCCTTGGAGCACTCCAAGGCACTGCTGACCCATCAAACGCTGACTGAGAGCTGCCAGGGCTGTCCCAGCACACAGCTCTGCCCTCCTCGCTGCTTGGGGCTGACAGAGGGAGCAGATGTGGAGAGAGCCTGGGGCTCACCTGAGCCTGGCAGGTCCCCTCTCCCCTCCTGGGCAGCACCAGCAGCTGCAGGAGAGCTCTGACGGCTCCAGGGGATCCTCACCACATCCATTTGGTGTTGATGCCCAAGAAAACCAACCCATCTCCCTGGGATTGTGCATCCTCTCTGTTCTGGGGCCTCTGGGGAGGGCCAGGGTGTGACTGCAGCACCCAAAACCCCATAAAAGCCTGAGGAGCAAAGGCTCTGCCTCACAGCCTGCAGCAGAGGGCTGTGAATCAGGGACAGGATGGGAGGGGGTGAAGAGGCACCCAGGTGGTGGCAGAACTCCTCAGGATTGCTCAGGGCTGACTCTATCGGGATCACGGACTGGTTGGGGCTGGGAGGGACCCTAAACCTCATCCCATTCCCCCCTGCCAGGGCAGGGACACCCCCAGCCACTGTGTGTTTGCGCTTTCAAGCTAAAATTTCCAGACATCTCTCAGATCTGAACACTTAACTCGGTGGTTTTGGGCAGTGACCCCCCCTGGCTTGTTCAGAAATCCCATCCAGGCTCATTTTCCTGTCCTTGTTCTCACTAATGAGCACAGGGCTCCTGTGAGCGGCTCCACAGCACTGCAGAGGGCTCTGCTGGGGATGGGTGAGGGGACTTCTGCTGAAATTTGATTCAGAAAAGGAGCAAGAAAACCATTTCTATTCACGTTAGGTTTTGTAAAAACCATTTAGTGTTATGAAAAGCCTAATGTTTAAGCCTAAACTAAGTAGACAGTGATCCTTTAAGTCCCTGTCTTCCAGCACATTTCACCATTCTTTTCTTCCAAGGAAAGTTAGGTTTGTTGTTCTTTCACCTTCCAAAGTCCTTGATGGGTTATTTCTAGAGAATATTTAAATCTGGGAAGTATTTTGGTCGGTAAAGATGTCTATAGAAATTTCCTCCAACTCCATCATATATTTACCCACTTCTCAGAAATTCTTCTTCCATTTTCTATTAATATTATTTCACTGGGATCAGTCTCTGTTGAGAAATTTAGTTTAAGCTGCCTAGCAGTCTTAAAAGAGGAAGATCTATTAATTTAATCATTTATATGAATCATGTCTAAATGATCTCAGCAGAGAAAATGTGTTAGCCATTTAAATCCCATCATTACATATTATATAATAATTACCACTAATTCTAGTTTGGATGGGCCACAATATTGCTTTACATACCTAATATATTCAGAACATCCACCTCACCAGGCTCAGTCTTTTTGTGACCTTTGAGTTTGTGTTTGTCTCCTGATTATGAGCACAGGAAAGGCTCTCCAAGAAATCAGGGATGCAAAACACATCCACGGTGCCACCTCTCTCTGGCACCCACGACTATCGCTTGGTTTTTTTAATATCTCGAGTCCTTTTTGTCTCTGGAAGGTATCGAGATGCCACTGATAGGGTTGTAAGCAAAATAATATTTATTTGTTGAGTGTTCTGGGTGCATTCAGTGCTCATCATGGCACTCCAGCGAGGAGTTACTCACAGGAGCTGCTGTCTGCAGCCCAGGCTGACAGAACTTGCAGGGACCTTTTTCCATGAGAAAAAAGGAAAATATTCATTAACCATGAGAGATTCCTGCACAGACCCCAGCACAGGTCCCGCTGCCCACAGTCACAGAGCCAGGGTGGGCACAAAAACTCTGCAGCAGTGGCTGAACAAGCTCCCAAATTACATCTCTTCTGGGCAAGCCGAGGAAAAACCATCACACCCAGTTCCTCGCTGGGAGCTGATCCAGTTCCACGTGGACAGGACAATCCAGTGCTCCCCAAAAAGCCAAAAAGGGCTCCAAAAACACTCCAAGCACAGCTGGGGTGAGAGGGAGGTGCTGGCACAACCTGGAGAGATTCCAGCCCCAGGGATCTGCACCTGGGGACACAAATGGGATTCCAGCCAAGAGATCTGCACCTGGGAACACAAATGGGATTCCAGCCCCAGAGATCTGCACCTGGGGACACAACTGGTGCTCCCGAGGGTGATTTCCAGGAGAACCCCCCAGGTCTGTGCACCCCCAGGTGCAGCACTGCTCCCAGGTGTGGGATTGCCCTGGAGGAAGGTGGAACTGTGTCCCTGCCCTGCCAGGACAACATGAATAACCTCACCCACCATGGGCACTCTAAGCTTCTTTTTAAAAATTATTATTCTTTATTCTTTTGCACCACCCCTGCATGAATCCATCTGCCAGCAACCTTTCCTCCACTCCATCAAAACTGCAGCACCAGATAAACCCCTGATTAATTACAGAAGAGCAAAACTTCCAACTCTCACATCCCAAGGGTCGAATCCATCCCTGGTGTAAGCCACAACTCAGCAGTGAAACAAATTTGGCCCTAGGTGACTTTTTTCCCTCGACTAACTCATTACACCAGCCCTCCTGGAGCTGATGAATCGAGCCCCTTGTGTTCTGTTTGTAACCATAATTAGTATTCATCCTGCAGGCTGGAAGTTCACCCTTGCTCCAGGACTGAGCCTGGTGTTAATCACGGCGGTGTCTGCCCGCCTCTGACTCTGATCTCTCAGGTTTGCATTCCTTGTCCCATACCTAATTTTTTGCCCTTTACCAGCCAAGTAGCACCTCGACATCACACTGTGTCAGAATTAGAAACTTTTGACAGATCTGTAATCATCTAGTTCTCATCAGCTCTGTGCATGTTAGTCACTTCATTTCCACATTCTAACAGTTAATATGCCTTAATTTCTCACACTTTGTGAATATTTAATTCCCTCCCTTTTCAACATCATTTTTAGGTTGTGTGAATCATTTTCAAAGCCTTTGCTATTCTCCCTCCACTATCATCTGCATATTTTATGAAATGGCACAGTTGAATCTCTGAGGGCTCTTGATAAAAATGGAACTGGCAGGCTGCTCATTAGTTGTTTACCTGGAGCTGTGTGAATCCCCCCAGTGGTGGATTCCCATTTGGGTTTGAATTAGGATATTCTGACACGTAAGAATTGAAAACCTTTCCAGGCTGAGTGTGATTCTGTCCCAGCCCCTGCCTTCCATCCCAATTAATGGCTCTTCCAGGGAGTTTGGGCTCCTTTGGCCAAGCCCAGCCAACACCTGCAACAACTGGGTTCTTCAGAGGTGAGAGACAGAGCCTGAGCCAATTAGCAACTCTAATGAGGGGGAGAAGTGTCCCATCAAGAGCACACAGAGAGCAGCAGGACGAAAATGGGAACTTTCCAGGCTTCCAGAGTCAAAGCAAGTCACCAGGACTGGGGCTGGGCTTGGTTTGAGCACGTGGTTCACTGGGCAAGGGATAAAAAATGACATTTATTTGTTCCTAAAAGTCCTTGCCTGTGAGCACACCTGGCAGGTCTCAGAGCTCTTACACAGGCAGAACCCTTTCCTTTATTTCCTTGATCTTATTTATGCAATAAAACACTGCTATCTCCCCACTGGAATAAACTGAGGGGCCACACTCAACAATTCCTGAGCTCCAAGGCAAAAGTCAGGTTATCCTTGGGTTTACCAGAAAATCCTGGATTATCCACCAAAGAACTCAGTGGGGTTTCTAGCCCAGCCCTCACACAGAACGTTTTTTCCCTACTCCACCCCTGTTTCCCCCACTTGGAAGCTGGGCCCATGCTGAGGGGTCTCTCCACATCAATAAATCCTCCCTCCACATTCCAGTAGCTTTAGTTTTTAGTGTCCAAAGATTTAAATTTAGCCTGATTTATTTTTATGCTGATCTCATGCTCCTTTCATAGACTTTACTTAAAAGCAGTAATGCTATCTCTCTCGCCACTAAATTTTTTATGAATTTTTTGGCCTTTGCTGACTTCATAAGGAAATGGAGAATTGGGGACATTATAAATAGGGGTGAGAGAAGCTCTCCAGCTCTAGGAGCTGCATCTGCATCGTTACTTGGGCTGTACAGGTGCTTTGGTGAAAGAAAAAAGAAATAGAAGGCTTGGTTTTGATAGGAACCATCCTTTTATTTTATCCTCGTGTCCCACCTAATTCATCTTGGCCTGAACACTTCTCTTAAAACTCGGTGCATTAAAAATACAAATAACTGAGAGCAGAGTTCGTAATTAAAATTCCACAGAGCTCCTGGCCAGCTGATGTTTCATATTTTATCCCTGGAAATGAACAGCCAGGAACAATCAGGAGCTCCCTTCCCCAGCCCCTAAAACTCCCTCTCCTCAGCAGCAATTGAGAGAACAGGTGAGACACAATTTACTGACACCTCACATTGTTTGATGCTCACTCTCAATCTAATCAAGTGTCTCATACAATTTGTTGTATTTGTTAAAAAATCCCAGCTTTAGGAAGACCCTGAATATTAAAAAACCCTAATAATGAAAAGTGATATTTTTATATAGCCTTGGCTAGAGCGAGGGTGGATTTCAATATGTTTTGTTCATTGTAAAGATTCAGAAATTAAATATATATTAAAAATGATTTTTTATAGTCTCGTGCAGCCTGGTGGCCCGTGTGGCTGGATTTTAATTCTTGGCTTTGACAGTATTCCATTCTTTTGATTTGTTATATGTGCTTCAGATCTATTACTTTTTAATTGGACATGAACATGCCTGTGAACTGAACTCAGTCTCCAAGGGTTTGCATAAAATCAGCCAGGACGTGGGGAAAGTGGAGCTGTCCCTACAGCTCAGGACTCTCAGATCCTGCAGGAATGAGAAATAACAACAGCCATGGAGGTGCTGATCCAACACCCAGACTGAACACAACCTCAGCAGCTTTGCCAGGGTGAGATTTTAACTCCATTTTCAAAGAACCTTCCCCTACGCCCACAAGTTCACTATTTAACCATTATCACTTCCTACAATTTAATATTTTCTGACCTCATTAAATATTGGCTGGCCACAGAAACACTTCCATCCTCCTGACTGGAAGCAGACATTTTGGGGTGTGTGCATCCTTCCCTCTCAGTGATGGCAGCCTCTCAAAAACCTCAGAGATCAACCTGCACTCTGATGATGCTCCAAAAGGAATTCTCATTGTTACAACTGCACACACAACAACTGCAGGAAATCTTTTCTTAGTTGCCAGTGAGTTAAATTAACTTGTGACTTCAGTCTGCAATACCAAGGGTGTTTCCTGGACATGAGGAACTCCAATGAATTTGCTTTTAGTGAAGTGCTGATCCACATGAGGACAGTTTTGGAAGCTGTTCTCTGTTTGATGAGGACAATTGTCATCCCACTGCTGTCCCCTTGCACATCCTCAGCAAAGTGAGAAGCTTCTCTGGGAAATGGCAGCTTTAAAGCCCCAGTTCATTCCAGTCTGATGGACATCATCCACCAACCTCACTCTGCTCATCAGCGCTGACCAGGGCATTGTGTGGAGCAGACCCACAGCAAACCAGCCCAAAGCTGTCTAAATCAGATGAAATCCTGATTTTCCTGCAAGGTGGTTCTTCCTCTCCATGGTGACTGTGTAATAATGCTCACAGGGAAGCACAAGGGACAACAGAAAACCGGGACACACCCAGGGCTGTGTGTGAAATCGAGGGTGGAAATAAAGACAGGTAAAAAAGGGCTGCAAACACAGGCAACACCAAAGCATTTGATGCAAGAAACAAAAAGACTTGCCCAGAACAGCAAACGGTGCCTGCAGAGCTATCCCTCTCCTCTGATGTAGTTGTCAACTTTGTCTGAATTCCTTCTCAGAGCAGAAGCTCTCCAGCTTGGCTCAGCCCTGGTTTACGCTTCTCTACCCCCCCCACCCCTCCTCCCACGTGTTAAACAGACCAGAGACCTGACATTTTATGTTGTTTGTTTGAAATGATAAACTTAATCATGAGTGAAATGTTAGGAAGTGACAGTGCTGGCCGCAGTAAGGTCATTCCTGCTGCAGCCAAGCAAATTCCACTCTCCCCTTAATTGCATCTCCAGCCCTTGCCACAGGAGGACCCAGGCATTTGCAAGTGGGGAGCTGAATCTGTCTTTGTGCTAATTAAACCATGGACCTCTGGAAAGACTGCCAAATCTGCCATATGGTAGTTTTATGACCTAGACTGCTGTTATCTCTTGAGAAAGCTAACATCCTAATCTCATTTTCGTTATCTGTGATCAGAGCCCGCCTTTCTGGAGGGCAAAATGCAGGAGGGCTGCTCGCTGCAGAGCATCCTACAGCAGTGACATTTTGTCCAGTGGTTCAGATTAATAAAATGAAGAGAGAGCTCGTTATTGGCACCCTGGAATGAAAGCAGAAATCAAGAGGCTAAGCCCCAGTAACCCGTGGGTTAGCAGTGCCCACGCTGCAACATCTCCCTGTGAAAAACTCCTGGGACCTGCCTTTGGAGGGACCAGTGCTCTGATGGGTAATTAAAACATTCATTGCAGGAAGGTTGGGGAAAGGCCACTGAGTTCCTTTACAAGGCAAGCAGGTTATTTTAAAGCACAAACACCAGAGGCTGCTGCCTTGGGAGGCCTGATGTCATTTGTCACCGACACGGTGCTCCAAGAGCGTCCTTTGAGCTGGGCACATCCTACAGGAACAGAAAGCCAGCCTGGGACATGCCTGATATGAAGAATAAACAGCTCAAAACCGGTGCTGGATAAGGCTTTACGCCTGGCCATTCCAAAATTTACACTATTTCAATAAATTACCACTGATTTGTCATTAAATCTGCCACACATCCCTGTGAGCGCGTGCCCTGTGCCCGCTGCCCTTCAGAGCTGAGCCACCAACACTCCCCAGCTGTGGCCACCCCGCCAGACTCTGTCTGGGGCTGGATCACTGTGCAAGGGGATGCATCTGTTCCTTTCAGCAAGGTTATGCCTTCGGAAGGGCCCTGACAACAGAAGGAACAGGTGGCATATTTTCCATCTCACTGGTAGCAAACACACAGCCCATGCTCTTGGATGGCTGGGGGAGCCTGAGGAGGGGGATCTCCAGCACCAGGAATTGTTAGTGGAGGGGATTCCTGTCAGGTGTTTATGGGATTATTTCTTTGGAAGGAAATGGGATTGTTTCTTTGCAAGGAAAAGCCCGATGGCTACTCAGGTCTGTGCTGAGCTCTCCAGCCCAGTGACCTTCATCACATTTATCCACCAGCCAGCCACCCATGGAGAGATTACGTGGGGCTGTTTTTACAGAAATATTCAGGTTACATGATCTAGATAATACAGCCTGCTATAAATCACCCCAGTTGTCCCTTGATATTTTGAAAACTGATGAGACTGCCGATTCCTGCTTCTTACTTTGTATGCAAATGATAAATTATAGATGGGAAATAGGAAAAAGAAGGTTTTACTCATTTGCTGGGTTGAAACAGACTGGATTAGTGAGCGAGCAGTAGTACCCTTGGACTATTTATTGTGACATTGCTTAGAAAAATTCAAACCCCAAAGCCTTCAAATCACTGGGGACATTGTTAGCCTTCTGCAGGAATTATTAAAATGTACAGAAATGTATGAGCATCACTTTATAACAATTAATCAGGGGCTGTTGATTAATAAAGCTCATTTTTTAGTCCCGATGATTCAGGGTATTATCCAAAGGACAGTGTCCTTGTCATATTGATTAAGAAACCAGACTTTGCCATGGAAGAAAGTGTAAGAACAGTCGCTCTTCTCCCTCCCCCCTCCCCCCCCATAAAATAAATATTGAATGAGAATATTAACTCGTTAACCTTGACAACAATTTGTAATTTTCGTAAGGAGGAAAACTCGCGTATTCAGCAAATAAATTGCTGCAGGGATTTCAGGGAAACAAATTGGAGAGAATGAAGAATGCTACCATATGAATTCTGTCGTTTTTATGGGCTGTGATGATAAATTTGTTTGGTTATGTCCCTCAATTAAGGCCACAAATACTGGAAAGCGTCAGGAGCAGGAGGACTGGCACAGAGGAGTCTGGGTGACAATCTAAGGTCACCCAGCAAGTTCAGGTGGCTTTCTTCTCTCAGCTGCAGCTCAGATCTGGAGCCAGCATCTCTGGGAGTGAATTCTCTGTCCAGCACACGGATCCCTCACAGCCTTTGCTAGAAGATAACTCCATTTATTGGCCATTGCAGGAGACAGCCTTTACGTGGGGTTAACAGCAGCAGTCGGGTTTTACAGGGCTGCCTGATTACCCTGAGCTCAGTTTAACCAGGAATGCAGGTAAAACAGATAATCTGGAGCTGCTCACCACTGCAGCTGGCCAGAACTGGTTTTCAACCCCCTATAAAAATGTTCTGCTTTGAAACTGGAGCTGGGGGTGTTTTGTTTCAGTGATTACAGGAAAGATGGACACTCTTCACTCCTTCATGGATTTCCAGCTGCAAACCCTTCCTTGTCCAGATCATTGACTCAGCCAGCCAAACACATTTAGGATGTGCACAGTTTTAAGCTTGTTTTACCTCAGCTAACATCAAGTAATGCTGTGCACACTTAAAAGTAAGCACATGCTTAACTGCTTTGTTGGATTACAGCCTAAATTATCTATTAATCCAATTGCATGGTTTCCTCTGATCACTGCAGTCTTCAAATTCTCACTGTACAATAGGTTTAATATGAATGCATTATGTTTGTCAGGCATACCATGAGATTTTCATGCTGTCCTTGTCTGCTTGGCTATATTGTCATCCATAGGAGAAAATTAAAGATTTAATATGTTTTTTAAAAATTTAATTTTAGCTTTTTTTTTTTGAAGGATATAAATGAAGTGTATCTTGTTTGGGCAAGCAAAAGGAAAAATTAAATAAAATTATTTAATATTTTAAAGTTCCAGATGGGGAAGCATGAGGCAAATGAGAAAATCACCTTGGAACACAAAGGTGAGAACACACAGGGTGTTTGGAATGCTGCTGGTTCCTGCTACAGCGACAATAACTGGGTCTGGCTGGGGTCTGGTTTTACTGGACTCATCCTGCCAGGACTTCAGGGCAGAGAAACCAGATTGTTCAAGGTATGGGAGTGAATTCCATTCATCTCAACAGGTGAGGTGCCCAAATATTCCAGTGAAGGGGAGCCCTCAAATGGCAGCACGTTAATGTTGCCTTTCCACCTCGTACCTTTTGAGGGGTGCTCTGCCTTTTAATGCCACCAAGAGCCATTTAAAATACACACAAACCCCCTCACAAATGCAGCTTCAAGTGATTTATTCATGACTGCCCAGGAAGCTGAGCCCTCTGTGCTCCATCAGCCTCCTCCTCGTCCCTGGCAGCCCTGACCCTTCCCAGTGAAATCCTGGCAATGTGCAGCTCTGGTGCCAGGCTGACCGCTCAGTTCCAGTCCTGTCCTGCTCCCCAGGCCTCAGCTGAAGTGCAGAGCTAAAATGAGTGTAACCCCACGCTATCAGCATGAGTCAGTGGGCATCCCATGCTGATGGAGGCAGTAATTCACCCACGATGCATCGCAGAGAGCAGCAGCAACCACTCCTGCCAAACCTTTCCTCACTGAAAGCAAAAAACAAATTAATAAATAAATCCCTGCATTTCTATCACTGGTGGCCCTGGAATATAATCAGGCAGTACCTGCAGGATAAATCAAAAGATTAAATTAAGTTGGGATTTGAATCCCCCACTAAGCAAAGAATCAAACCGAGATTACGCTTTGCTGGACTCGGGGCTCGGAATGGCTTTCAAGGGCCTCCCTCCCAAACAAAATATCATTATTTGCTTTGACCACTGCTACATTACACAAAATACACAGAATACACAAAATCCAGCCCAGGGGTGCCAGGGGGAGCTGAGGCAGGGAACAATATGGAGAGCAGTATGGGGCATGCTGATTTTTATTCATTGCCTGGCCTCCCGCCTGCTCCTCCTGAGCTGCTCCAGCCCCAGCCTGGGCTCTGGCTCTGTGTCCTGCCTTCTGCTGCTGCCCAGGCCAGGCTCAGAGTGTCCCTTCCTGCAGCTCAGGGCACCTGCTGGCCCTCCACCCACGCTGCTCCTTCCTTCTTACCAGAGCACAATTGCCAAAGCCTCCTCCTTTGGAGAGAGAACGCTCACTCAGCGAAGGTTGGGATAAATCTCAGAATCCAGCCTGTTTAGGGGCTCTGCAGCCCCAAATTCCTCCCCTGCCAGCCACCACAGGCAGGTTAAACCCTCCAAAACCTGCACAGGGTTCCAGCCTCTCTGCCCACAAGATGTCACCCTGAATTTTACCAAAGGTTCATTTACCCTTCGATATTAACTCCCCTCCCTCCCCGTGTTCCATCATGACTGCATGAACTCTTCAGAGCTGAGAATTTACACACAACCCCAAAAGTCCTGCCCAAATCTTGCTGCTCCCTGACCTCAGCTGCATTTTGGCCACACATTCCTGCAGTGAGCTCTGGGCTGCATCTCCTGCCGTGTTCCACAGCACAGGATAAATATTTTCAGCCCAAGCTGCAAAGCCCATCCCGTGCGACCCCAAGAATTTCAGTGGTGTCCATCTCCAGTCTGAGAAGGAGCACGTGGGAGATTCTTCAATGTAGACTCTTAATATGTGTTATCTGATAACAGCAGCCTCAGATTTCAAGTGTTTCATGGCTTCTGGATGATTAAAAAAAAAAAAAAGAAAAAGAAAAAAAAATAAAAAAGAAAGAAAAATTCCAGCATGAAAAAAAGGAATGGGCAGTATCTCTAAACCTCCTTGAAAGCACAAGTACCAAGAGCCTTACCAGAGTGTATTTGCCAAACGTTTAGGCTTGGAAAACTGAACTTTTAAGGTTTGTGTCTTGTTTAAAACACTGGTGCAGTTTGTTTAGAGCCCAACTCCACACTGAGAACGTGCCCATGTGCACACAAAGCTTTGCTGCTCTTTTCCTCAAGAAAAACCCTTTCTGGCAGATTTTTGGGACCCGTTTCCCACATCCCCCAGCCCCGGCCGTGGGAAGGGAGCGTGTCCGTGACCCATTAGGAGCCTGAGGTGACATTTATGGGCACGTTTAGCAGGGCTGCTCTCACAAGCACAATAATTACACACACAAATGAGCCTGGAAATTGCCCTTTTATGAAAATTCAGACCTTGATATTTAACCAGTTAATAAGAGCCCCTCTCGCATCTGATTTGCAAATCGGATATTTGTGTGAAAGGCTGGGTTTTGCAGAGGGAGGTCTGGCACTGGGATGTTTTCTGTGTCTATTTTAAGTGCTTATTTACAGAGCAGGCAGGTCTCAATTTGGTTTTCTGTGAAAATATTTGTTTCATTTCTGCTTGCACGTGAATGTCAGATAACCAATAACTTGGACACAAAACCAGGCACAGAAATAAAATTTAAACTTGTGAAACACCTTGAAAACAGGCCTCCCAAAGTGATCAGTGTGTGACAAAAACACCTTTGCAGCAGCACACTGCCCACAAAGCAGGCCCAGCCCGTTCCTACAACAAGCAGTTATCCTTTAAAAATAATAAACAGGATTTTACCAAAGTTGTGGCACATTGAGCCCAGTAGTTCATTTTTAAAGAATATTTTTTATGTTTAACTCACACCATGGAGGCCACTTGCAAGAGAGGTTTATTCCCAGTTTTATGGGAACAGAGTTAAACCCTGACTACACCTTGGGTAGTTTTACCTACAGATGATTTCCCTACTCAATTTTTTCCCTCTCTAATTCAAGACAGCTGCTGGTTTGGAGAGTCTAACATGAGCAAAGAGTCAGATTTGAAAAGGAAAGAAGGAAATTTCTACTCCTAACCTTTACACATCAGTAATGCTCAGCAGCTGAGCATCTCCAGGTATTCCAGGAGGCACAAAAATCCCCTCTCCCACCCCCAGCCAATCCTCATTTTCCTCAGAAAAGGGGGAAGCTCAAACTCCCTAAAACAGAAGGGAAAAAGACCTTTGATGTTCTATTTTCTCAGAGGAGGGTGAGTAAAAAAAACCAAAATATGTAGTGCAAGATTCCTGCCTGGGAGAAATTTGATTATCACACCTGGAGGAGGGACAAATCTGGGATTTGCTGAGACTTCTCAGAGGTGCTGAGTGCCCTCCTGGAGCAGCTCAGCCCTGGCAGGAGCAGACAAACCCCACTTAAAAAAAAAAAAAAAAAAACCACACAAGAAGGAAGAAAAGTTTGGAAATTAGGAAGCTCAGACTCCCTGCAGCCATTAAAAAAAAAAAAAATCAGAGTACAAAAGGAGCTATCAGGATTATTTTCCATGATTAGGCCATGGACAGGCTGGCTCCCCCACAATAAGCAGGATTTATCAGGAAATTGGGCCTATGGAACTCTCCAGCCTGGAGTTGTACTGGCTCAGCAATTTTTTCCAATGATTTGATAAAAATGTTTTCAGCTTTTTATGCACCCAGGTACACACAGCAATAATTACCATAATATTATAAAACACAAAGGCAGAAAAGTGCAGTAATTTGCACTGATTATTAAGTAAAAATAGGAAACTTTAATTATTAATTTTTTGAAATCACTGAAAGGAGAAAAGAGCACACCTTCCATGTGCAGACACTGAAATTAGATTAGCTTGACAAGCCCATTTCAGAGGGAACAGGAATCCTTCAGTGCATTTATTTAATAGACCTTGAACATGTTATGAAGCAACTCTTTATTACAGCATCCTAAAAAATGTGAGTGAAAGGATTTTAAATCCCACATCTTGGTGCTGCTTTTAGATTAATACAAAACATTGAAAGAATCCCAGTGATGACAGCTCCCTATTCAAAGCAGCCTCTGACAGGATCAGAGGAAATGGGAATAACTGATGCTCCTGTGGCAAGTGCAGCTCCTCAGGAGGAGAGGAAAAAGAAGGATTTCCCTCCGCACACATTTTGGGGCAGCAGATTTTTGCCACACCAGGGTTTGTGTTGCCCACATTTATTCCCTTGGACCTGGCCTCTGCATTTTAAACATCAACAGAGACTGTCTGCTCCTCAAAATCTCTTTTTTCCCCAGCCTGGGAAACTCACTATATAATTTTTTAAAGTGGGAAAATCGTTTTGTGGCATTTAAAGTAAACGCTGTCAGGTTTGTTGGAGGGGAGGGTGGCACAGCAGAGCCAAAATGTGGAATTAAATGAGTTGTATGCTTGTAAAGGACTGGAAGAGAAGGGAACTGCAACAAGGCAAAGCGACCCCGGGTCAGGGACAGGGCTGGGGATGATAAATTAANAAAAAAAAAAAAAAAAAACCACACAAGAAGGAAGAAAAGTTTGGAAATTAGGAAGCTCAGACTCCCTGCAGCCATTAAAAAAAAAAAAAATCAGAGTACAAAAGGAGCTATCAGGATTATTTTCCATGATTAGGCCATGGACAGGCTGGCTCCCCCACAATAAGCAGGATTTATCAGGAAATTGGGCCTATGGAACTCTCCAGCCTGGAGTTGTACTGGCTCAGCAATTTTTTCCAATGATTTGATAAAAATGTTTTCAGCTTTTTATGCACCCAGGTACACACAGCAATAATTACCATAATATTATAAAACACAAAGGCAGAAAAGTGCAGTAATTTGCACTGATTATTAAGTAAAAATAGGAAACTTTAATTATTAATTTTTTGAAATCACTGAAAGGAGAAAAGAGCACACCTTCCATGTGCAGACACTGAAATTAGATTAGCTTGACAAGCCCATTTCAGAGGGAACAGGAATCCTTCAGTGCATTTATTTAATAGACCTTGAACATGTTATGAAGCAACTCTTTATTACAGCATCCTAAAAAATGTGAGTGAAAGGATTTTAAATCCCACATCTTGGTGCTGCTTTTAGATTAATACAAAACATTGAAAGAATCCCAGTGATGACAGCTCCCTATTCAAAGCAGCCTCTGACAGGATCAGAGGAAATGGGAATAACTGATGCTCCTGTGGCAAGTGCAGCTCCTCAGGAGGAGAGGAAAAAGAAGGATTTCCCTCCGCACACATTTTGGGGCAGCAGATTTTTGCCACACCAGGGTTTGTGTTGCCCACATTTATTCCCTTGGACCTGGCCTCTGCATTTTAAACATCAACAGAGACTGTCTGCTCCTCAAAATCTCTTTTTTCCCCAGCCTGGGAAACTCACTATATAATTTTTTAAAGTGGGAAAATCGTTTTGTGGCATTTAAAGTAAACGCTGTCAGGTTTGTTGGAGGGGAGGGTGGCACAGCAGAGCCAAAATGTGGAATTAAATGAGTTGTATGCTTGTAAAGGACTGGAAGAGAAGGGAACTGCAACAAGGCAAAGCGACCCCGGGTCAGGGACAGGGCTGGGGATGATAAATTAAACTTGTTCATAAAGAACAGCCAGCACAGACGGGCAGGTACTGAAATTTGGCTAATGGAGCAGAAGGACCTGCAGAAGAGCCAGAAAGGACCGTGTTCCTTTTGCAGTTTCCCCCTTCCCTTTGGTTTTTCAGGGTGAATTTTGCGCTGTGTTCTCGTGCCTCATCGTCCCCTGTCACCGCAGCAGCACCTCCTTTACTGCTGCCAGCACGGCCACTCCGGCAACGGGCCACACTGCTGGGGAGGAGGATGCAGGAAGGCCCTGCAGAGATGGTTTATTGGTGAAAGATTTAAAGAATGTAAAACCTGCAGAAGAGATAGAGCTAAAAGCAAAATTTGAGCTATAGAATGCGAAGCAGGAAGACAGTGATTAGGTTATCTGAAGACCAGGCCCCTGATGATTGAACAATACAGCTCCCCTGACAGAGGGATAAGGGGTTGGGCCCTGCCAGGTGATAGGGAAAAAAGGTGGGTTTGCCAGGTTTTTAGTATGGTAATATAATAGTTCTCATAGGCTGCATGTAAATTCTGTAGGTTTTGTATCCTGTACTGGTTGGTTGGTGCTAACCAGAGTATTCAGCATAGAAGGGAATAAATGGGATTGTAACAGGAAGTTTGCTCTCTTGGGACCACGCTTCAGCCAGAGCTGGTCAGGCTGGCTGTCCCCACGAGCAATAAACCACGTGTCCAAAGAGCTTCCCTGTCTCCAGAAATCTCTCATCGAACCCCAGATAGACCCCAGCTTTTTCTAATACCACACCAATTATTTCTTAAATGGTTTGAGCTCACCTGCACTTCAAATGGCGCCTTTAAAAAGCCAAATAACAGCACCTGGCTCCAGGCTGCTCCCGAAGCCATCAGGAGCCCAGCACATCCGTCTGCTCAATTAGACAGGGACTGTGCATCATCTGTACTGCCTCGCTCCAGCCACACTTTATTCACAAATACCTGACTCTGAGAGGGCCTTTTCTGCTTAGCTAGGTGCTTTAGCCCAGCCTGCATTTATGTTAAAAAAAAAAAAGGAAAAAAAGCCCCAAACAGTCGGCAATACGCTTTAAGCAGGATAGCCCAAACCTCCAGCACGGCTCTGACACGGGTCCAAAGCCTTCAGGACAGCCCAGGTTGACTTTCCAGCATCTCCTGAGGAGGTAAAGCTCATTCCAACAAGTGTAAATTCTGCCCAGTGCAAAGAAAAATTACTTTGAATTAACTGGATAGATGTTATGAATAATCCACATTAAATTCTTAATTTTGGGTTACGATAGAAGACTTAATAGTGGTCAGATACCCACTGCTTATGCAATTAATTCTTGGCCAAGAAAATGAATGTGAGATATAAAATATTTTAGAAATAATCTTTTCATACAAAAACAATGGAAATTTGAAGAAGGATTAAGATTTAGTGTCACAACAGATTATAGTGTGAACAGAATATGTCCTTACAGAAATCTATTTAACCACTGATATCCTAGAGGGAACAAACTATAGGGCTTTTTCCATAGGGAAAAAAAAAAAAAGGGAATTTTCACTTTGTGTTTACTGGAGCCCACAGCTGGCAGGAAATGAGGCATGAAATGTATTGTCAAACACACAGCATTCCAATAGAATGCCTTACTTCCAGCTGGGCATTGATTTTAGGGATGCAAGCTCTCAGACCGCCCTAGAAATGGATATTTCTAATAAATGGATCACCCTGGTAATGCTATATATACACAGAGAGGTATTGCTGCAAAAAGCTTCAGATCTTTTAACACTTCCCTGAAGAATTCCCTCCCATTTGTTAGTTTTTCCTAAGATACACTAATAATTAAGGAATACTAAAAGAACCAGGACAGGACTGCCACCACCCCAAACTGACCCAAACTTCAGCTCAAAGTTACTCCTGAGCACAGATCTTAGAGAGAAAATTGAATTGCAGCCCCAGATTTGCATGGAGGAGAAGCAGGAACACTTCCGGAAAACCTCTGCCCAAATATTTCCCTGCTGGATCCAGAGAAATCAGGGCCAGAAAATCCCCTGGAAACTAATTTTTTTTCTACATTAATGTCATTAAGTAGCAGCAGCACTGAGTGGTGAGGATTGTCTCTATCCTAAGCAAGGGAGGGATTGCCTAAAAGCTTCAGGTAAAATGAGTTTTGCAGTTATTTCACAGACAGAATTGAGTATGCAAAGCAGCATTACATCAGTCACCCTTTCCCAAAGCATAGCTAATGCACTTAATTAACTGGGCTGTCACTAAATCCTCTTTTTAAACACTTTTTTCTCTTTAAAGATTGCCACAAAAAACCCCAAACAAACAAAAAACACTAGGAAAATTAAAAACAGAAAAAAAACCCCTGAGAATAAGTGTTGGACTAGAACACAGCTTTTTGGTTTTGCTTTGGGAAATCAGCTGTATTGCAATGATTTAATTAAACTGTAAATGAAAACGATTGCAAAAGTGCCTTGCTGGGTAAGGGCAGGTACAGAATGAAACACTGTCTGGGACAGAGGTTTGTGTTCATCACTTTGCTTTTCCAATCCTCACCATGACACGGTCACCACACACAGGGGGCAGGAGCAGGCTGATCTCTGCCCTTTGGGGTTTTTGGGCACACAGCCCCTGAGATGTGCCACCCCAAGCTTCCAGCCTGGGAAGGAAAGCAAGGCTAACTCTGGAAAAGCCATTTATTGCCCAGTCCTGATGCAGGGAAGCTGCTTCTGCTGGTGCTGCAGAGCCATGGCACGGACAGGCACAGCACATTTTCTTCAAGTCAGGGGCAAAGAAAAGGAAAAAAAAAGAAGAGAAAGTTTTGTACTCTTCAAAGACACGGGAGGAGAGACTCAACACCAACATTTACATCTTGCTGTAACTGTAACTATGGTGTTTGTTTTTTAACCCAACCCACAACAACAATGGCTTTTCTTGTCTTCTTCTGCATAAAACTAAAGCAGGGCTGTGAGAAATCCAGCCCAGCACGGGCTNATATATATATATTTATATGTGTGTCAGGCTAAAAAGACAGGTCCAAACAGCTCCTGGCCACCTTGGCAAACGTGCTGCTATTGTTTATAAACCCTCGCAGTTATTATTGTTTGGGGATTGTTTCTGTTATCTCACTTTTAATAACAGACAAGTGACTTCCAGTTTGTCAAGGAAATCTAATAAAATATAACTGAAAACCATTTGCCTGTGTTTTTTCCCCCTTTTACTCTGAGCACAAATTGCATTAACAAAGCAAAATAACACAGACATTCAAGACTGGAGTGCAGAACCAGCCAGAAATGCTTTGTGTTTATTAAGTTTTCATTTCTAAGAGCCTGCATCACCTTATCTGGATTAAGGAAGGCACCATGCAGGCTGTGCTGGCTGAAGCCCAGCCCAGCACAAACACCTGTGGCTCAGGCACACCACCAGTGGCATGTGGCACCTGCCTTTGGGCCAGGACCTTCCCCCAGGCACAGGCAGAGCAGAACCTCAGATGTGCCTGGTGGGACACAGGCAGAGAATTCCTGCTGCATTCCTGTTTATTCCTCACCTGTGACCCTCTGCTCAGAATTGTTTTGCTCATCCACTGATTTTAGCTTGGAATTGAACCTGCAGGGATATCAGGATAATTTACCCAGAGACAGACAAAGGGTTCCCATAAAGCTTCGGGCCAGACACATGGATATTTCAGATTTACTTATCTTTGCATTAGAAAACAACCTAGATGGGCTCTTGACATCTGCCAGGAATTAAAATTAAAAAAAAAAAAA
>VWZP01009913.1:1822479-1857448 GCA_013396995.1 Dicaeum eximium | reverse complement strand
GCTCCATCCACAGAGCCCTGAGCTCTCCATGGGATGCTTCCCAACCTCTGGGCCCCCTGAGAGCTTCTGACAGGCCCAGGACTTGAGGAGTTGTCCCTTTATGAGTCCCATCACACTCAGAATGGGCTTTCTGTATTTCTGCCAAAGAAACTTGTCTCTTGTGCTTTTTCTTCTTATAAAAAAANGGATTAAGGAAGGCACCATGCAGGCTGTGCTGGCTGAAGCCCAGCCCAGCACAAACACCTGTGGCTCAGGCACACCACCAGTGGCATGTGGCACCTGCCTTTGGGCCAGGACCTTCCCCCAGGCACAGGCAGAGCAGAACCTCAGATGTGCCTGGTGGGACACAGGCAGAGAATTCCTGCTGCATTCCTGTTTTTTCCTCACCTGTGACCCTCTGCTCACAATTGTTTTGCTCATCCACTGATTTTAGCTTGGAGCTGAACCTGCAGGGATATCAGGATAATTTACCCAGAGACAGACAAAGGGTTCCCATAAAGCTTCGGGCCAGACACATGGATATTTCAGATTTACTTATCTTTGCATTAGAAAACAACCTAGATGGGCTCTTGACATCTGCCAGGAATTAAAATTAAAAAAAAAAAAAAAGAGAAAAGAAAACCAGAAACTCAACAGCTGTAGCCCCACCTTTATTATTTCAAGTGTTCTGTTACACCCAATCATATCTATTATTTTCCTTCATATCTACTATTTTCCTCCAGAGATTTACTTAATTAATGCTGGAAGAATTCCTCTTTTTAATGCAACCCCCAATTTTTAATTTTTTTTTAAATAAAACCCAAACACACACAAACCCCAGACCATTTCACTTTGACCCTTGGGCTGATGTGTCCAGCCCAGTCAAATTAACAGAAGTAGGAACTTCATTCTCCCCTCATCAGGAGCAGAGCAGGCAGGAGTGACAGGGCAGCCCCACTGCACAAACTTTGGTGCACTTATTCTCCACCAAATGTTGTTTTCACCTTGGAGGCACCAATTCCACATCCCAGCCCCTGCCCCAGCCTTTCTCAAAAGCAGACTCGTTAAATTTGGGTGCCACACTTAGATTATCTCTAATCTAGCAAAGAACATTTTTGAATACTAAAACTAAGGAACAGTTTTGAGCAACACGGCTTACACTGCCTAACACAGCCTTCCTAAAAGCTGAAAAAATTCCTCCTCAAGTGGTGCCTTTGAGCTGTGTCAGTGCCTGACAGCAGAGAGGCTGAGGATGAACCCACCCCTGGCACTGGACACACTCGAGGTGGACAGCACTCCCACCACCCACTGCAAATTAGAAAAAGGATCAAACCCACCTCCCTTCTCAGCCTGCTCGTGCTATTTCATCTGGCAAAGACCATACAGAAATTAATAATAGCTTTCCCACCCGCGAATAAAAGTGTGCTACTTAAGGTTTTTGGCAGCAAGCTGGCATTTTGTCATTTAATCATTTCACATCATTACACTGCAATATGCAATGTAATGGGATGACACTCCTAAGTGACAAACACTGGGTACCTCCTGGGCTGCAAGGAGAACGGCGTGGCCAGGAAGTGACACGCTCCAGGTTGCCACAGCTCCCTCCCCCGAGCTGGGATTAAAGCAGGAGAGTGGCAAGGAGAGCCTCGCCCAGAGATGGCTGAGCTGACCCTTAAACACAGCCAGGAATTTCGGTCCTACAGCAAGGATCCAGGATCCCAAATCCCACCCCTCACCTGGGGGCTGAGGGGACAATCCCAGCCCTTCCCAGGGTCACAGATGAAGGGGAGCCAGAGCCTCCTTATCTCTGCAGCCCACTTGATGGGGAGGATGTATTAACCTTTAAGCATTTTGGAGAAATGCCTCTGGAGATCTCCTGCCAGAGCCTGATTTGATTGTCTGGGGCAGTGGCAAAGAGGGGAAAAGCAGGGAAAAGTCCAACAAAGCCAACCCTTGGTGTCCACACCTCACAAGCCTCAGAGCATTTCAAAACAACCCCTAAATGTCTGAGCTCCCCTCCAAGGACCTCCAAGATCCTCAGAATTATTCTGTCCCACCCTTTCTTCCTGTTCTCAATTCAACTCGCACAAAGGCCACTGAGGAAGCCATAAATAACAGCCTAAAATGTCACTGCTGTGCTGAAACCCCTCTCCTGCTGCACATCCAGAGTGCCACTTCCCACCTTTCCAGGAGCCTGCAAGGGGATGGAATCACCCCCAGGACACACCCTGAGCACCCCAAACCACTGGGCTGTGGGGAACACCCACAAATGAAGCCCTGAGTGCATCATTTCCCCTGTGCACAGGGATCTCTCCGTGCTTCCCCAGGGTGGCTGAGCTGGCACTGGGCTTGGGACCTGCCTGATGGGCAGGATTTGAGTTTTGGCAACGAATTTATCCCCAGGAAACCCCGAGGGGGCTGCTCCAGCCCCAGCTGAGCCAGGCCCAGGGGCAAACCCTCGGTGCCTCCCTCCCCAGCCCCTCCACCACCCCTGTCAGGGGAGTTTGGAAGAACTGAGAGAGAGAGACAATAAAATTCTGAAGTGAGGAGCTCTTTAAATATTAGCTCAGCTGGTATTATCATACATTTTTCCAAGTTCAAACATGATAAAGTGATTTGAGAGTTTGCCAACTCCATATTCAGGGGAAGCATGCAGAGAGGGGAGAAACGCTGATATCTTTGATGTAAGTTCTCTTTCTTTTCTTTCCTTTTGTTGACTTTAAAGAACAATCATCTTAAACCTGGTTTCAGAAGGCATCAGAAAATACTGGAAATTACACAACAGCTTTAGGAGCAGGGTTGCAGGTGGCAAGACATTTATTTTCCAAAAGCAGCTCTCCATGAATGGATGAGCCATCCCAAAGAAATGGTTATTTTCTTCGCCATCTTATTCACAGAAAAAGCCCTATTGAATTTCTGCTATTCAGTCATTTATTATTTAGTGGCTGAGAGAGCTGGCTTTTTACATTCTTCCCCACATCAGTGAGAAGAGACAATCCTTAAAAACAAATTCTGAAGTGACAATGAACTTCTGGCTCCCGCTCTTAACGAGCAGCCCTGAACATCTCTCTCTCTCTCTCCAGGACACAACGTCACGGAAAAATCACTTTACAGCAGAGGGATCTGCCAAACAGGACACTTCCAAGGTGCCCTGGCTTTGATGGGAACTGCCCCAGTTTGGGATGAGGTTTAGGGGATCCAGGATAAGTTTTTCCAGGAGGGAAATCAGCCCTTGCAGAGGGGCCACGACAAAAGCATCCCATGCCCAGCCCTGCCCACGTTACCCCACAAACAGTGTTTGCACAGCAAAACCTTGCAAGGCTGGATAATGGCTTTAAAGACAAATTGTTTCAAATAATTTGAATTTCACCACCTTCCTAAGTGTCCAGGAAAGCTTGACACCCTCCTAAAAGAGCCACTCCAACACCCAGACATTCATTAAATTGTAATAATGTAGATTAAGTTTACTTAATCCTGCTGCAGAGTGCCACAGAGAAAAAGCAATATTCATTACACTTGGCAAAAGCAGGAATGGTGAGTGGGAGCCAAAGCAGGCCTGGATGCTTGCTTGTTTCCTCATCTTTTTTTAAAGCCTTTTTTTATTTTCTTCCCTCCTTCTGCGCTGGCATGCTCCCTAAATGCAGCAAAGACAGAAGGTAATTACATATCGTGACTCATTAGCAGAAAAAAAGGAAAAGTGGGAGCAAAAGCAATAGGTAGGTGGGGGTAAATTTACCACATAATGATTTAAAAGTTTTGGACTCCTGCACACAGAGAAAAAAAAAAAAGGGGAAGGAATTTAGTCATTCAGACTGTGAAATTCTAGGAGACTAAATGTCTACTTAAATTATTTCATCACATATTCATTAGGCCATCCCAGGAAAAGCAGTTATGTTATTTGATGGGGTTTGAGTTCTTTCCTGGCACCCTGAAGAGGACAGAGAAGAATGGACAAATTGAACAAAAGGTGAACAAGGGGAGCGGAGGGGAAAGGAGGCGGAGAAGGGTTAGAAAAACCAAAAAACCCCCCAGACCATTGGAGCAGGGGCAGAAAAGCCCAGGCCTGGCTCCTGCCCTGCTCCTCCTGCAGCCACCTGGTGCCAGGGTTGCTGTTTGCCTGCCCTGCACCACCAACCATCACCAGTTATGCTCAACATGTTCCTTCCACAGCACCAAGCACAGAAAGGAATTTATCCTCCGAGTCCGCTAGACTGTAAAACAATAAATATAAATAATGCTAAAAGGAGAAGGAAAGTGAAACACTGATGTGGGAAGTCAGGAAATCTTTCTTTTACCCAGAGTCGTTGCCCACAGACTTCTCTCTTTAATAACTGCTGGTTTGGTGGGGTTTATCTTTTAAAGTTTTTAATTGTAATTAAAACTCCTAAGCCAGCTTCTTTTAGAAAACATAATATCTCCCTTTTTGGCTGTGCCACAGCAGAGGATCCTCTGCTTACTCCCTTCGAATTTTAAAACGTGGACTTAAAGACCCAGGAGGACAGAATACATTTTCTGCTATTTTCAAGAATTAGGATGTGTTGGGGAAAGACTGTACTTGGCTGGGAGCTGCTTTATTAAAAGGATGTTGCAGCTAGAGAGTGGAAAAAAATAGGACAAAGCATCCAGTGGGAGCCATTGTTCTCCTTGGGGCAGGGAATGGCACAGGCAGAGGAGCCCAGCCAAGAGCAGGAGCTAAAATCTCCTCTCTCCCTGCCCAGCTGCACCTCCCCTGGCTGGGAATGAGCAGAGTCAGCTCCAGGACAGGATCAGCACCTGGGCACAGCTCCTGGTGGGCTCAGCACAGCAGCTCTGGGCACAGGGGCCTCCCACAGGCAGAAAATTGGGCTAAAAACTCCAAATTCCAGTTGGGAAAACTCCCACCTCCTCAGCCATGGGCAAACTGGAGTCCCCATCCCTGGGGGTGTGCAAGGAATTCTTGGATGTGGCACTTGGTGACAAGGTGGGGACAGGGGACAGCTTGGACTGGATGATCCTGGGGGTCTTTCCCAGCCTCCAGGATGCTGTGAACCTGCACCCACAGACCTCAGCTATTCCAGCCCTCTGGAAGACTCCTTTCTCTGGCACTTGTGTCCATTCAGAATCAGCTGACACAACGGGGGTACCATGTACTAAGCAAAAGAAAGTTTGAATAAAAATGCTGCGTTATTTTACAGCCAGTTATAGATCAGCTTAAATATAGCTGTGCCAAACTACTTAAAAACCAGTCTAACTTCTGGTGGTTTAACTCAGAAAATTCACTTTTAGCCCGCCAAGTCCCACAGTGCAGCAGAAGGGAGCGTGGCACACCCTCACCAGTGTGGGAATCCACTCAGGCAGCACCAGCACTACCAAAAACCTGGTGAGAGCAGAGGCTTGGAGAGCTGATTTTTCTCCTCCAATGAGAGAGGATTTTTGTGCTCTAGTTCTGTTATTTTGAGTGTAATAGCAGCCCCTTGATTCAGGATCCATAAGATAGGAGCACAATTTAGAGGGTGGGCCTCAAACAGCCAAAGCATCACCTCCATGAGAAAAGGGCCTCCAATAATTGAAATCCGGGGTTCTGGTCACACCACAGCTCCCAGGATTCAGTTGTTGGTGTTATCTCAGAGCTAGCATGTGTCACAGCAGATAAAACACCAATTCCTGCGTGTGCCAAAACCCCACACACTGCAAGGCCCGTGGCAAATACAACCACTGAACTCTGAGATCTGCTTTAGAAATGGAACCAAAATGACCCCCAGTGAGACAAGCAGGGCTGAGGAGCCAGCATTAGTGACCCCTCTTTGCTGCTGCAGCACAAACCACATTAAATGCACTTTGGAGCTCCAGTCACTTCCAGCTTTAATGCAGCCCAAGCTGCACCAGATTCCCAGGCACAGCACAACCAGCACTGCAATTCCCTCCACTTTAATCCCAATAATCCCACCCAGGAACGAAATCATAACCCCTAACTCTTATTTGCAATGACATCCTCCTTTTCACTCTAAGCACTGTTCTTTAAACATTTCTAAACTTTTGCTATTCCTTCCCTGTGCCTTGATAGGAATTTGCCTGTCACCGAAGGCTGTACA
Organism: Dicaeum eximium; assembly: GCA_013396995.1. NCBI lineage: Eukaryota > Metazoa > Chordata > Aves > Passeriformes > Dicaeidae > Dicaeum > Dicaeum eximium. The sequence continues at coordinate 1,851,398 of VWZP01009913.1, read as the reverse complement.
CAAAGAGAGACACAGACACTGAGCACAAAGATATCAGGAAGTGGTTTTCCTAGCAACAGTAATCATCTGAGAGATCCCAGAACATCCTTCCTATTCATGCAGCATTTTGTGTTTTGAATAGTGCTGACAGGTGAAGTGGATTCATAGTATTTAATACAAAAAATATTGCCGTGGATGGGAATGGCACAAAAGCAAAAATACCCACACTATTCACGAGCAGATGAATTCAGTGTTTTCATAACGTTCCAGATTATTCACTAAGGCACGGTTTCAAAAGCAGAGCCTTTCCCCTTCCCACAGAATGAACAACCCAGGGTGCTCTGAGAATCCCCAGGTGTTTCACCAGCACTCACCTTGCACCTGCCAGCCCCAGGGCCCCCACACCTCCCCTGCCTCCAGCAGGACCCTGCTGCTCTGGGGTTCCCATGTCCCCCTCCTCGAGGACGTGCACACCTCCCAGGTGCTGCAGGGAAGCCCTTCCTGCCAGTGCCACTCAGGTTTTCCTCTCACAGTCCAGAATTTCAGGTCAAACTTGTTGCTCCACAAAGCCCTGAGCGAGCTGGGCACCTTCCACGTGCTGAGCTCAGGTTCCCTGCCCAACACAGCCCCGGACAGGACCCTAAATTTGGGTGACTGAGGGATCTGAGACACCACAGACATCAGGTGTCCTGCAGGGGATGCAGCTGTTCTGCAAAACTAGCTCAGAGTCCCAAAATTCTTGTTATCCTACAGGGCAGAGCAGATAAATCCCACAAAACTGCTGGGATTGGAAAGCTCCCGAGCAATCCAGTGTCCCTGTCCCCCACTCCTGGGAGATCAACACCCACAAGGGTTTTGTTCCTTCAGCTTTTTGCTCTCCCATTTTCACAGAACTCCACTCCAGAGTTCTGTCATCTCATGGGAAACCCAGCACATCCATTTTCCTCCTGGGCCACATCTCAATTGTTCTCCTGCTGCTTCTCCTCCCCTGCCCACCCAGACGTGCCTCCCACACGAGTTTCCCAACCCTATGGATTCCCCAGCTGCTCCCATGCACTTATGGAGCGCTGATTCACTCTGTAAATCTGCTTTTTCCTGAAGGGCTTTTCAGTTTGCAAGAGTCCAATGGATTAATTATTGCCATTCCCTTAAGGAAATCATCCAGTCTCTCCAGAAACCCATCTCATCCTGGCCTTAACCTCCCCTGCACTGATTTTTTAGGTTGTCAGGGTATTAAAGTCCTTTCTCCCTCCACCTGCATGCCAGAATATTTAATGGGAACATCAACAAATCCTTGGCTACAGGCACACCAGAGGATGGAACTTATTGCCTGAGCAGTTCCTGGTTGGGATTTTTATGCATTGAAAGTAATAATAAATTAAATTGAAAGGGATAAATTCAGAACAGATGTGAACAGGTATAACTAATGGGGGTGTCAGAGGAAATTAAACAGTGACAAACAGTGGGGTAAATTACAGTGTCAGGGTGAGCTGATTTTAAAGGGACACCAGCCAGGAGCCTGCGTGGAGGTGCCATTTAGAAAGCACAAGTTTCCTGCAATTGAAATACGCAGGGTATGGATTATAAATATGTTTGGGAAGAGAAACTACTAATATGAGGTTTTGAGATAGCACGAGATGAATCAGCTTCCTTCTGCTCTCTGCAGCCTTTCCTTTGGATCTTTCCTCTCCAGCTTCCCCCTTCCTTTGGCAGTTGATATCCTCTTTGTGTCAATTAAAGCAAAGGCTGCTGTTCCAGGGAAATTTGTGCACCTGCTCTGCACCACTGCCAACCCTCCTGCAAGGGGTGTCCCCACGGGGCAGGAGAAATGCACAACCCAAAAGGCTTTCTAGCTTCCCTCCAGCAAGAATTCTTCCCCACCCTTACCAAAAAATCTTATTAAAATCCAAATATTTTGAGAGTGAATCCCATAAAAAGTGATATTAAAACTCTGAAGTTGAAAGTGCTTCATAACCTTCTAGAAATACTCCTTGATATTTAAAAACCCCAAATCCTTCATGGCTTCAAAAATGCCAAGGAAAGGAATGCTATATTCCAACCAAATCTGCTCCCTGCATCTCACAAACAGCTTGAGGATCTGTAATGAGCTACAATGAATCTTTCAATTGCAGCACTAATTAACTTTGGAGTTGCTTGTCTCATTATGAATCCAAGTTTCATGGCAGCAGCCACCTCCAGGAACTGTCCCATGGACTTGTTTTTAACCAAGGCAGCGTTAAATAACTTTATTTTCAAGGCCAAGGAGGCACACAGAGGCAGCCACATCCATTCCCTGCTCCTCTCCAGCCTGCCAGGGGAGGGCTGGCCCTGAAGCAGTGAGGGAAAGGTGACCTGGAGCCCCCAGAGCTCTGCTCAAACTCCAGAACAGGCAAAGCCTGAAGCTCTGCTGACTGCAGGAATTGGTCACCCCTTTGTTTACAAGTGAGGAATAACATCAGCTGCACTTCCAGGAGCTCGGGGTTAATTTGGAGCAATCCTCCAGCAGCAGCAGCACCAATAAAAGCTCTGGAAATCCCTGTGCCAGCCCCTCTGGCTCTGGGAGGACAAACCCACAGTGACAGCTCTGCTAGCAGGTTCCCCTGGAGCAGGGGAAAGGCGCCTGTGCTCCAAGAGAACCAGCTTAATCCAAGGTGGGATGCTGCTGATGGAGGCTGGGAGGAGGAGGAAGGGACAGAGGCTCAGATCTTAAACTCACTGGAAATCCACAGTGAAAAAAGCTCAAAGAACTCAGATGAAAATTTCACCAGCTCTTGGTTTGGACAGAAATGCTGCCCTGGCAGGGTGGGCAGGCCCTGGCACAGGTGCCCAGAGCAGCTGAAGCTGCCCCTGGATCCTGGCAGTGCCCAAGGCCAGGCTGGGATGTCCTGGATGGGGTTTGGAGCACCCTGGGATGGGGGAAGGTGTCCCTGCCCATGGCACTTAAAAAAAAATACAAATCTTTCCTTTAATAAAATGGTGTGGATGTTTCTTGGTTCAATATTTATTATTTCATCTGTCTGCAGGTGGGGACGATGAGTATTTGGATAAATGGATTTAAATGCTCAGCTTTACGTTAGCCTCTGTGTCCTGCCCCCTTCAAAAGCTCCAAGGCAGCCTCTTACACAAACATTTCTCTATCAATCAAAGAAATAGCACTGACTCCTCATCCAGGTGGTTCATGAAGGGGTTACTTTCCCCCCATTAGTAAAAGCTAAGCATTAAGAGAAACACTGATCAATCTAAAGGCAGTCAAAGAACACCCAAGTCCTTCCTTTCCCCTTCCCCAAATTTTAATGTAAAATAAAACCAATCCACACAAATCACATTTCTGACTACACAAAACTTCTGCAAAACAGACTGACCACTAAAACAGAGAAAAGCATCTTAGCCTGAACACATTGAGCATCCCCTCACAGGCCACACAAAAACACTTGGGATTTCAGTGCATAAATTTATTGCATTTCACAGAAATAAATGCATTTCACTGCCACAGGGTCTGTTTTGAAAAATTCTGTTATCTCCTGGGTGGCTAAAGGGTAAAAACAAGCAAACATGTGGAACAGAAAGTATCTGGTGAGCAGCAGGCTCTGCTCCCATCAGAGCCCTTTCCCAGCACACCCAGCCCTGTGCCATGTCCATCCACCTCACTCCTCCAAGTTCACACATCCAGAGAAATAAATGGCTGGTCTTCTCAGCATGAAGCAAACAGAGGGAAAAAAAAAAAATCAGCTGCATGAACTTGGAAGCAAGCTCCACTGGCACCATTGCTTTTAGCAAGATGCTATCTGACATCTTTTGGCTGAACAAGTCCCTTTTGTGGGGAGGATTGTACAGCAAATATTTCTGAGTAGCATAATGTTTGTTGGATATTGCTCTGTTAGGGCAGCTTGTGTTTTCACTCTATTCTGCTTTTGTATGCGAGGGTGTGGAATTTGTTAATCTAAATAAAACTCAAAATAGACAGCACGGCTTAAAGAGCTGCTGACGCCTGGTGGGAAATTTTGAAAGAGTTGTGTGTCAGGAAGCAACACTGAGCAGGAGCATCTCCAGGCTGCACAGGGAGAGCCTCCAAGGGCTGCAGGGGCTGTCAGAGGGAGCTCCCAGGGCAGTAACTCAGTGCCTGGGGTGTGCAGCCCCCCTGCTCCCTGGCCAGGGATGGAACAGAACCCTCAGGGTTTATTTCATTATTATTATTATTATTATTATTATTTAGTGCTCAGCCACTCCTCGAGCTGCAGGTGGGTGCTGAGAGCTGGAGCTGTTGTGCTCTCAGCATTTCTGGGCAGAGGCCCAGAGCAGCCCCTGCCCTGAGCTCAGCTCCCAGCACAGCCCCATCCCATGATCCTGCTCCTTTTTGTGGAGCCTCGGGGTGGGCAGCACCCTCACCCTGCATGGAGAGGTTCACTGCAGAAAGCAAACTCCATTTCTGCCTTGTGGACAGAGTTCCTTATCCAAGTGCACACCCAGTACAGGGATTTTATCCCCACGTGGCATTGGAGAGCTCTCTCCACTCTTTGTTCCTATAAATTCCCCATTATCTGACATTTCTTGTTGCCACACGTGTTCCCCTCTCGCTTCATCTTTGCCTTTGGGTGGGGCCTCCCACGAGAGCCCCTCCAGATCTGAGTCTGATGCCCACAGAACTGTCTGATCTGAGCTCTGTAGCAGAGCAGGGACCTGGGCTTTGCTCACCCCAAAAGAACTCGGCACTGGGGTTGCTTTTGCTGATTTCAAGCCAGAAGTTTGGTGTTTGCTCAAACCTCCAAGGTGGCATCTCTAACCAGGAGTTATCTAAAAGTGGTTAGCAACAACTACTGAAAAGTCAGTGTGTGCTCCTTCTGACTACAGTTACAAATCCCTCACCCGCTTTCACAAGGAAATTCAGACCCCAGCAGCTCAAGGTCTGCAGCAGAGGTATTTAAAGTTTTAGGGAAATTTTACAGGGGTTAGTCTGAATTGAACAGAATTTTTAGTTTATCCATCAGCATAAACTTCACTTGTTACTCACCACGGTCTCAAACTTCAACAAATATTACAATGGGGTGTGATAACAAATATTACAACGGGTCCTACCTATAGCAGAGGGACAGTGGAGCCACACAAACACTGAGGAAGGCTTCAGGCACGTGCTCATCTAGAGTAACACCCACCACTTCAGAGGGCTGCAAGCCTCTGCCCTTTATTGTTCCTCAGTACAACCTTTTAAACTCCTGATCTCTCATGCATCCCACCTGTGTGTCCTCTGTACCCTTCTGTGGTTGGTCAGTGCCCCTCAGCACCCATGGCTCATTACCTTCAGCACTAATTACCTGTCTGACACAGCTGCAGCCCATCAGGGATGAGGCTGGGCCACAGCCCCACTCCCAATCCCACAGCAGCCCCTACCTGATGGCTCTGAGCCCTGCAGTGCCTGGGGAAGTTCAGTGAAAATCAAACCAGAGTGGCTGGAAGGGCCCTGCTTTTGTGCCTGCAGTGTCCTCACTGCTCCTGCAGACATGAAAACCACTCTCCATCCCATCTGGCCACTAAACAGTGACAGCAAATCAGAATATTTGCAGAGTTTCTCCTTTAAATCTGATGACTGCAGTCCATCTTTTCATTCTTAGAGCAACTGGAAACGTGGCCATTACTCACAGGCAGAAGAGCCAAGCCTACCAAGAATGATTTGGCAAGGGCTGGAGGTGAATCACAGCACATCTCTGCAGCAGGAGCCCATTGTGAATGAAATCAGCTCTTTTTTTTTTTTAAATCCATTTGTTTCCAGCATGCAAAGATTAAAAGGGAATGAACCTGGAAAGATTCAGGAGCTCCCCTGTGCTGGATGCTGTAATTCAGGTGGGCTGGTACAGGGAAACTCAGAGAAATCAGTTTATTAACACTGAACATCACCTGCAAACTGGGGTAATCTGGGGTTTGTTTATTTTAAAACAAGAGGGAAAGGTTGAGGTGAAAACACTCACTGAAATAGAGCTGAGCTGATCTGGGCTGCCACCCTCAATGCCAGACAACCCACAGAGCACTGGCTATTGGTTTTAACTCAGAAAATAAATTTCTAATTGAAGGCATTTCAACTTGTCAGCAGAGGACTGGCATTCTGTAAGATTCCTCCTTCTGGAAGCCATTGCCTTTGGAATCTTCCTCATTTTCTCCCTGTTTAGGTCACCTGGCTTAGCTGTGTGCCAGCTGCCACTGCTGCCTGTCATTCCATGCTGGATCACGACTTTGGGGCTGATTCTCACAGTTTTTTGTTGTTCCTTCTTTCTTCAGCTGGGCTGAGTCTGGTGGAGAGTTCCCCTCAAACTGGTGTGAGGCAGACTCAGGGGCACAAATCTGGATTTTATGAGCAGGTCCAAGTGAGGAGAAGCTCGATGAAACCTGTGCTGCCACTCAGCAGAGCTCAATTCCTTTCAGCTCTCCAGTCCTAGACCTCATCCCATCACAGAAGCAGAGGAAAGCTCTGGGAAGCTGATTGCAAGAGCTGCCACTGTGAGAGCTTCCTTCAGTAGAAAGGATTAGAGCGTCCTCAAAATGTCAATCAGATATCAAAGATACATGAAGATTGAAAAATAAAATGTACCATTTATAAAAATAAGTCTTTGGGAGACACACTTAAAAAAAAAAAAAAAAAAAAAAACCCAAGAGAAATGTGTCCCCAAAATAAACACAATCCACTGCACAACTTCATTATTTCCACTGATAAAACTCCAAGCACAGCAACCCGTGTAATAAACAAACCCACAAAACCCTCATTAATATCCAATTTCCATTTGCCATGAGTAAGAATCTCCCACAGCTGATGTGAGCTCATCCCTCCCACCACCAGGTTCCTCCACATCCCTGAGGGGACACAGCTCTCCCAAGCAGGAATGTGCTGCTGCTCCTGCTCAGGAGCTGCACCACCCCCAGCCCAGCCCCTGAGCCCGTTGAGTTTTCTGTTGTTTGGGTTTTAATTCACTTTCCTAAGATTGCTTTTCATTCACTTGGTGACAGGTAGTTATTTGTTTGCAGGGTTCCATTTGACATTTATTGTTAGTGTAAAACACTAATAATAATAATTAGTGCCTTTTTAGAGTTGTCTGAGGTTTTAGTGCTGGTGCATTGTTAATATAAAACATCCCAGTGCTTGGCTGTGTATAGGATAGTATGATAGTATTTAAATATAACCAAGGGGCTCATTATACTGTGGCCAGATTGCAGTATCTTTGAGCCTCCTGTTAGCAAGCCAAGATTTAACATCCTCTAAACTTGTCTGCAATGCTAATACTTTCTGGAAAAAGGGAGGGGAAAAAAGCTACCAAAAAAAAAAACCTTAAACAAAACTAAAGCCCAAACAAAAGCTAGACAAAAACCACACCGTTTTTATTCGCTCGGAGTTGAAGAGCCAAGGCAGGTTTAATGCCAAGAGGATGGGAATGAGTGAGGATAAAGGAACCCTGCAGCTGCTGTTAGAACCTCGAGGTACTCAGAACATGCTTGTGCAGCCACACCCTCGTGTTTGGGAGCAGATCACTCCAGAACACCTCATGGTGACCCCACTCATTCCCCCTGTCTCAGAAGATCCTTCTATGACATGACCAGTGGGGCTCTGCACTTTCAGAGCATCCCATTAAAAGAGATTTGCAATGCCCTTGTGGCTTCAGGCACGTTGTCAGACACTCCTTCCTTGGCTGGGTGCTCTTCACAACCAAATTAAGAAGAACTTCCCCCACAGAGACGGCTGGACGCAGTTTTTAATATCAGGAATCAATCATAACTAAAGAAAATAGGCTGTGCTGGTTTGGCTTGCTTGATCTTCCAAGAGATTATCTAGACAGTGAAAATGAGGCTCCAAGTGGGATTGGCAAGGCCTGGCTCACAACGGGCTCATTGCCCACCTCTGCTCCTGCAGCTCACCTGAAATCAGAGCTGGGAGCTGGAGTCAGCTCCGTTTCTGCTGGGGAAGCTCAGGGATGATCTCATCTCCCCAGAACTCTGGTTTTGCACAGATCTGGTTCCAGGAAGATTCAGAAGTCAGATCTGTGCCAGCTGACTCTGCACAGCCCAGCTCCACCTCTGCCTTCTGCTGCAGCCAGAGCACGAGGGGAGAGCCTCGGAGGGCAGGTCACAGGTACGGGAGGCAGAGCTGAGATTTAATTTCAAAAAGGACTGTACCACACCATTATTGCTTTGAAAAACACACCTGAAGGGCTGAGGCAGGCTGCAAGGTGAGCTCTTGGCATAATGCCATGAGCAGAAAGACCAAATAATGGAAGGGAGGGAGGGAAAGGAAGGAAGGGAAGGAAGGAAGGAAGGAAGGAAGGAAGGAAAGGAAGGAGNAAGAAAGAAAGAAAGAAAGAAAGAAAAATAAAGGAGTAGCGGAGCATTTCTTTCTTTGCAGAGCCAGCTCAGCCTAACTGGAGGAAGTAGCATTTATTATGACAAACTGAGTCTAGACAAGATCTGTCAGGTTCAGCTGCACTGCATGGCTTTAGGTGCACACGTTTTTACTACAGATTGTAAGCAGAGACATATGAAACGAGAATCCCAACACTGAGCCCTGCTGGATCTTCCAGGCTCTCTGCCTGAACACATTTGCATGAAGTGCTTGTCACTGGAGGATCTTGACAGCCACAGGGTTAAACTGCTCCCCTTTCCCATCTGTGCCTTCTCGAGGCCATTGGGCAGCATCAATTCCCAGCTACCAAATGGATCCTTCATTTCAGGAGCTGCACATCCACTGACACGCTCAGCACTTGCTGTGTTTAACTCAGTGCTCCAAGAGTGGAGTTCAATAAACCCCTCTGAAAAATTGCATTTTGTGCCAGCTGCAAGCCCTGAGCCAACTTCTTTGGCTCCCGCTCTGCCCAGCCCAGTCAAGGCTGCAGCAGCTTCAGAAGGCAATTAAAGGTGGATTTTTTTAGCTGGGATTTTGCCTCTTTGGATGTTTGGTTTCCACCATATTTGCAAGTAAAACAAGAGCCTGGAATGACCCAAAAAAGTCCAGCATTCTCCAAAGCTTGGAGGATGCATGAAATTATAGACATACTCTTGCAATCAGAGCAGCTGTGGACATTGCTAAGAAGTCTTAGAAAGGATCACAACTGGTACCATTAAAATACTTCCCAGAGGAAAAAGCAGGAATTACCACTACTTGTCAATAAAACCAGTTTAGGTAAAGGGGGTTTTCTTTAACACTCAGATTGGAATATCTTGTTTAAAACTCAAGTTTAGAGTGAAAACAATAAAAGGATAAAGCCTACATGGAATATTTGGCTAAGAAATCAACTTTTACGTTCTGAAAAATATGGGTGTGGACCTTTTACCTTGATTCTGCTGTGGAAATGCTCAGAAAACCTGGAAAGCTCAGTCAGCTTTAACTGGGGCCTAACAAGGCTGGGATGAAGTTTGTTTTCCTTGGTTCCAGACATCCAGCCAGATCTGCTGCTGACAAGAACAGAAGCAAAATCTTTGGGGTGGGGGGGGAAGATAAAGCCAAAATCTGCTGAAATCTGTTTTGATTCTATGACCCAGATACCAGCAGGGAAATTACAAACGTTTGCTGTATGTTACACTTGGCTTTGCCTTGCAGAGCTGAGCCTCAAATGACCCCAGAGCATCCATTTGCTGGATTAGAAACTTTCTCAGAAAGCATCAGAAGCCAAGATGTTCCCACTGATGGGCTTGTCTTTAAAAGCAGAGCTCTACAGAGGGTGAAAATTCCTGTTTACAAATGGGCAACTTCCATGGTTTCTACTGGAAAAAAATATTAAAAGATGCAAAGATAAAAATGTCACCAAGATTAAAAAAAAATCTGTATTTTCCTTTTTAATATTGTATCTATTGGAAAAAGCTTTGGACAAAGTGAAGAGTATTTTGAGAGGATTCTCTCCCTTTCACATGCTTTTTTTTATTATTTTTACAAGTTCCAATCTTTTCAGTTCTATCCCCTTCAATTCAGCAAATCCTGAAAAAGCACCAATCAGATTTTTCACAAAAACCGGAGAATTTTGTCAAAAGTTTTACAGCCCTCAGTTGAAAGCCTTTCCCTCCTGAAGCTGCACATTTTTGCATCTTAGGCTCTCAGAAATATGAGCTATGAATATTATAATGAATATAATTTATGAAATAATCTGTGGGATGAGGTTGTACCCCCAAGCTGACTCCACCTGGTGGTGCCCATCAGCTCAGGGGAGAAAATCCCGGGCTTTCCCAAAGTTTCCTTCATTTCCCCAGCCCTCTTCCCCCCTTCAAGCTGCCCAAAATCCTTTCCCCAGCCCCCTGAGTGGCCCCTGAGTGGTTCCCAGCAGCCTGCACAGGGATGAGATGCAGCAGGACGTGATTGATGCAGCCTGACCTGACACGTCAGGACGCTGCTTGTCACATGTGGAATTCAGCAAGGAAAATGCAATAGGCAACCTTGACATGTTCCTAATAACTGAGGGATTCTCCTTTCCTCGTTATCTCCAGTTACTCCAGCATTTACCACACGAAATTTTGTCACCATGAGGCGGCAACTCACCTGCTCTTGGAACAGCATTTGGACCAGGATCCCAAAATCTTCACAGGGCGTTTTCTCCCCCGTGTAAAATTTTGGCAAAGCAAAGGCTGAAGACTGAAATTGCAGGTTTGCCACCACCCAGCATAAATCAGGGTGCATAAATCCCATCCCATCCCTCCTGTAAATCAGGGAGTGAAAGCAGCTTGTCACACTTTGGGGAGCAGCAGGAACCTTCCCCCCAGAGTGCTGAAAGCTGAGCCAGTGCTAATGAACGGCTCTGAATTCCCTTTGGGTGGATGCTGGACTCCTTTCCTTGAGTTTCTGTTTAAAAGGCAAGAAACAAAAGGAATGGAAATCAAGCTTATGCAGGGCTTACCTGCAGTTCTGAGCTGCTACAGGGCAGCAGACTGGCTCTGCCAATGTGTACTTTATGGCTGTGCTGCTCCTAACGTGCTGTTTTTATCAATACAAAGTGATAAAGGTCCTACAGCACCTCAAAGGCAGCTGTAAAAGCCATTACATACTTATTTTCCCAGGGCATTTTTTCCTTGGCACTTCATTTAAAGCATAAGACTCCAAGAGGAGCCTACAGAAATATTCTCATTCTTCAGAAAGTGTCCAGGGCCCCCTGCTCTGCTTCTCACAGCAGCCTCTGAGGGGCTTCAGCAGTGTCAGTGGAAGCTCCATCAGAGCAGGAGCCAGACAGAGCAATCAGATCCCAGGTTATTTCACACTCAAGTCAGCATATGGGAGGGAAGGTAAAGGTTAGTTGGCATGTTAATAAAAATGACTTGAAACAATTCCAGTTGGTGTCACTTTCAAGTAGAAGGATATTCTCCAAATGGCAGAGTTGTCAGCAAATGCTGGATCAGGCCCAATCTTCAGGTGTTTCCAATATCCTGCACAAGCTGCAGACAGACAGCAGCACCCCCAGGCTTTAACTGGTGCTGGACAAATCCCCAAACTCCTTCCTGGCAATTCCTGCAGCCTTACCAAGGGACACCTCACGTCCCTCTAGGGTCTGCAGCATTGCAGGAGACAGGGTGAGCAGGTTCCCATGAAAACCCTTCTCCCCAAGGCTCTCTTTACGTTTCCTTAACCTTTTTCTGTGCTTGCTATGTCCATTGCTACTCGCTTCAAGCACTTCTGTCCCCACAGAAGAGGTTTCATTCTTTCTTCCTGTAAATAATACCCAGAAACAACTGCCATCACTTCAAACTCATTAACAAAAAACCCAAAAGCACAAAGCCAATCTCAGCCTAAGACTTGCCCAAGAACTACTTGGAGGAAAAAAGGACACAGAGGAAGAGAGGCCACCATGAAATGCCACAGTGGGAGGGCCCAGCAGAACGGGTTTCAGACTGGCACCACTCTGAAGTGGCAGCTTTTCCTCCAAGAGATCAACTAGATGAGTTATTGCTCAAGATTTGGAATACTGCTGGAGCTCCAGCAGCCCAGCAGAAGAATGGGATCAGGTGATAGGGAAGTGAAAGGCTCCCTGGAAGTACAAACAAGTGAGGGCAAACCTGAACTGCATTTTAGTGAACACACACCTCTGTGGGCAGCTCCTGTTTCAGCCATCAATTCCCAGTGCTGGGGTGCAGAGCAGCAGCTGTGGACTTTGAGGACTGGAGGTGACATTGTTAAATAACACATATAACACATTCCCTCGTGGTAAATCCAGCAGAGGCAGCCTGGAGGGCTCTGAGCCTGGCTTTTAGATCAAACCAGTCTGGCTAAAACTCTCAGAGAGCCAGGCCAGTGGCTTTTCTTTGCTGGACAATGTTATCATGGGCAAACAGGCGCACAGAGGAGGAGGCAGCTCCGGGTCTGAGCGGGGAATGCCTCGCTCAGCTTTGGCCCCTCAGCTCAGGGTGTTCCCCCAGCCCACAGGACACCTGAGCTGGGCAGTCACCACCTGCAGCACGGAAGGGTTTCTGATAGGGACACGATTGTGTGCCTGGGTGGGCGAGCCAAGCTCTGTGTTTGCTCTGCTCGGAGCTGAATTTCCTCCGGAAACCAGCACCAAGGGAAAGCCGCACAAAAGGAAAGCAAATCCAGACAGTGACAGCCCCAGACTGTTCGAGGCTTCTTCAAGCTCTGTTTAGGAGTGAATTGACACCAACCAAATGCTCATTTTACTGCAAGTTTTCGTGGCACAGTCACCTACACGAAGCCATGTATTTAATTTTCACCACAGAGAATCCTAAAACAGGTAAGGAAGGACAAATGAAAGCTACCCAGGCATGAGCCTTGATAAGAGCTTTTATAGACAAATTACTTCCATCTTGAAAGGATATCCTGCAATTTTAGCACTATTTTGGTTTATTTAATGAAGTCATTTTAAGCTTGGTAAAATTCCTTTTTCTCCCCTCTGTAATTTCTGTTATACTGCCTTATGGGAGGAGAGAGTAAAAAAACCCCAACGAATTAGAGCAGGAAAGCAGCTCCCCACCTTTTTAAGTGGCACAGCTTCACAAAAAGAAGCTTTTATGTGCTGTGTAGTAACTGCTAGCAGTTTGTGACATTTCTGGTCTGTCCAGGGTGTAACTAGTACATGACAGGTCAAGTCTGTCACCTTCATAAAAGCAAAGAACATCTACACTGGCACACTGCACTGTGGAGTCCCTCTGAGAATTACCAATGTCACACCAAATACCATCAGCAAAATTTGTCTTTTCTCCATCCCTGCCATTTGCAGGAGCTTCCAAAAAATTCAGATTATATTTACATGAAGACACCTTCTCTCCTTACTCTTGTAAAGTGAATGCCACGAACCAAAGCTTGAATGCAGGAGATTTAATTTGTCCTTGTGGCATCTCTAATTAAAACACAGTTCTCTTTGGGGAATAGCTGGAAAATTAAGGTTATTGTTGTCATTGTAATTAATTAAATATCATCATATGCTTGCTCTTATAAAAATGATCAGTCTTCAGATTTTGATGCGCCTTCATAAAGTAAATGGTGAAATAAAGATGAATGAATTGCAAACAAATGAATTAATGATTAGCCAAGAATTCTTTCGATTGAATTCTGTAACATCAAGGGAAACTCCTGGCACATTGGACTCTGCTTTGGGTTCACATGAAGATAGTGCTCAGATTAGGGAGCTTTATTCAGAGGGAGTGGGACAAACCAGGTGGGAGGAGAGGAAGGTGAATCATCCTCATGTAGCTGGTCAAGGATTTAGCAAGGAAACAGCACCAATCCTGAGCCCATCCCAGACACACCAGGGGGCTTTATCCTAAATACAAAATGGCATAAAAAGCAAGGGATCATTTCTGCAAGGGAGATGGGGGATTGGAATAATGGGCCAAATTTGGGGTGAGGCAGAGCCCTGAGTCCTTTCCAGCCTGGAGCCAGCTCTGCACAGGGTGGGAGATGCTCCTCTGAGGTTCTGCCAGTGCATTTCCTTCTCTTCCTTCCCCCTGGCTCAGCCCCAGCACATCCCTTGTTCTGGCAGGTGCAGGAACCTGGGCTCCATGGCCAGATGGGCAGCCCCAGGACTCCTCCCATGGCAGCAATTTGCCAGAGGTTTTCCTGTAGCCCTTGACCTGCTGCAAAGCTCCCAGCTCCAAAGGAGCCCAATTCCCAACCTTAGACCTTGCCCATCATTTCTATTGCTCAGTGAACGGGAAAGGGGAAAAAAAAAAGATTGATTTGAAGGAAAGATTCTATTTATTTAACAAGGAGGCAGAAGAAGAAGAAGGATATTCAGCCCCACCCTAAAAGATCAATTCCCTAAATCCTTGGTTTCTAATATAATTTAGGACGGCAGTCGAATGTTACAGAAATGTTAATCAGTTATTCAAATGCATTTGTTGTGCATTACTGGAGGGCTGGCCTTTGCTGTGGATAATGCCTACAGGAGCTGTTTCAGGGAGCAGCAGCCCCAGTCTGTGCAGGGCTCTGCCTTTCACAGCTCAGTTCCCACCATGAACAGTTCCCACCACAAACATCTCTCTGCAAACGGAGAAAGCCACGGGCTCTTCCTTCTCACCATCTCCTGTTCCTGTCTCAATGGAACTCCAGCCTCACCTGTGCACAACATTCATTCCTCAGAGGCACAGCCCCGTGTCTGCTGTCACCACCTGGAGCCAGCCAGCCCTGGGGACAGCTCTGGTGGCCCTGAGCCCTTCCCAGCTCTCCCTCAAATCCCAGCCCTGCTCAGGTGCTTGCTGACAAAGCCTGTTCTGCATCCCAAGCCAATCCTTCCTGTGGTTTTATCACCTGCTTATCACTTAAAAACATCCTGAGGTAGGCTCTTCAATGGCAAAGCAATTTTAAAGTGTTTGCTGCCTCGTTCAGGATTTTTAAGCTGGGCAGGACATTCCCTCCCACCATGGGTTTGTGCTGCTGGTACAAACTCATCCCCTACAGGAACAGAGCTGCAGACACTGTCAGTGCTGAAGTCACTGCCAAGGCTGCCAAGGGCCACCCATGACAGCAGAGAGATGCTTAAAATACCAGTTATTGAATGAATTCCCTGTGCAGCCACAGCAACCTGCTCTTGAGGATGTTTTATGCATCAGATCCGCTTCCACAGTAATTTCCGTGGGGAAACAATTACAGACTCGTGCTTGCTGTCCAGCCTGCACCAGAAATGCTGACTGCCCTGTCATGGGATCTTCAGGAAAGGCCTAGCTCTGCTCCCAGCAGCTTCACTGGAAAATAACACCAATATTTAGTGCCTCTCCTAAGTCTTGTGTGTTTTATCAGGGTTACAGTCCCTGGGTTCAACCTTCCTCTTCCTTATTCACACCCCAAGAAGTGTCCTCAGAGCAACAGTTTGCAGAATCATTTCCTCCATTACTTACCCAAGTAGATAATCTAAAATACATTACTAACATGCACTGATATTACACTTATTAAAAAGTTATCACATCTTTTTCCTTCTAACCTTAGTTTTACCTTGCCTTCCTACCACCCATGGCACATGGGGTGGGGATAAAAGTATCAAAGGGGAAATCAGAAAATTATTTTGGCGCTCATTCTGTTGTGAAAGCGTTGCTTTGCTATTCGTTGTGCCCTGAAATTGCTTGTGAGGTGACAGAAACTCTCTGGTGGCACCTGTGGCCTCAGCACCCCTCCACTGGCAGCTGAGACAACAGGAGCAAAAGTGAGGAGAACGGGAAAAAGGTAACACCTGCAGCAGAAATGGAGCTCCCAGGCAGAAAGAGGGAGGCACAGCGTGAGGATAAGCACAATTTCAGCAGCAGAGAGGGCCCCAAAGCCACCTCCCCTCCTCCAGTTCCTGGTGTGGCTGCAGGAGAGAGAACTCATCCCAGAGAACTCAAGCACGTTTTCCCCCACGTCCTTCTGGCCAGGTGGTTCTGTAAATCTGCTCCTCACGGGGGAGCAGGGCAGGGACAGGACAGCAGGGTGGGGACAGAAGTACAGGACCATTTAGAGCAGGGGGATCCCTGTGGAGCAGCTGTGACCTGTCACAACCTGTGACCCAAGGGCCCACCGCTGCTCCTCAGGTAAAGCCCGGCCCCAGCTTATTCCAGTTCCTTTAACTCCCACCTTTTCTGCTGGTATTAATATCTTTAAAAGAGCAGTGAGGAGGAGCATTAAATCTCAGTTCCCTTTTTTCTCATTGTTGGTTCAATGGGCTGTTAGCTAAAACACACAAAAGGAAGGAAAGCTGCCTAACTTGAGACCTGCTGAAGAGGCTTTTGCTTACACTGCCTGCATTTCTTTGTTTATCTCAATGCATTGTTTTGCTTCAATAGTTATATTCAGAGCATTCATAAAAAGGATGAAATAGAGGTTTTTGGTTTTTTTTTTTTTTTTCAAGAAGCTGTGGCTATGGCTAAGTTCTTCTGAGCTCTGCAAACAAAGAACTGAGCAAACAAAGCAAAAAAGCAAGACAGGAGCTGGGGACTCCTGCCCCAGCCTGAGCTCAGGCAAATGGCCTTGAGTCAAACATGTGAGGGGGAGCACAAAAAAAGGAGAAATGCAAGAGGTGGGCTGGGGAGCCTCTGCTCCTCACTGGTTTATTTTAGTGCTCATCTGGCTGAGTTTGCTGAGTTTGAGGGCACTTTCACATGGAAGTGGATATACAAGCAAGGGGCTGCAAGAGGATAATTATTATTTTCCATTTGCACTTTACAAACATGACTGAATTCCTTCTCTCAATCCTGCTGGAATGATGAAGGTGTAGCTCAGGAAACGCCAAGAGCTCAGCCATAAATCCCAAGCTCATACACAGCATACCCTCACTCACACCATATCTACCAACATTCTCCCCCACTGGATATGTAAAATTGGGAAAAGGAAATGCACATTTTTAGCAACTTTATTTCCCCTGAAGTTTCATTGTTGGAGCTGGTGGATGCCCAGATAAGCTGGAATAGCTCATCTGTAAACTCCCAGGGCCAGCAGAGATGCAGGCACAGAGACTGAGCCCTGACTCAGGCAGGGTGACTTACAAAGTGTAACAGGAGCTGGCTGCTGTGGGCTGAGCCCTTTTTACCCTTCCACCAGCACACCCCCTTTGGAGCTCACCCCTATTCCCCCAAAAAAAGAGTTATGCTCATAATGATTAACATAAAAGAATAAGCAGCTCTTTGTAAGTGTTAAAATTCCTGCTGTAGGATTTGTTAACCCATCCTAATGTTGACTTGTGCTCCAGTGAGGTGTCCAAGGAAGCTGAATGCACACAACTGTGCTGAGGAGAGTGGAGCATCACTGCTGAGCTCAATTTGCATCAGAGAACAGCCAGAGCACTTTTATGGGAGTCATTCCTACACGGTGAGTGCAGAGTCTGGAGCTAAAGCTCTGCAGCAGAGGCAGAGCCACCACTTTCATTTGTCACCTCAAGAGAAGACATTAAAAAATACATAGGCAATGAAAGTTAAGCATAACAGGTTAATAATTAAGATAGCACAGACTTCTCCACGCTGAAACAGGAACAAAAAGGCAGCACAAAGCCTCTGTGCCATGACAACACAGCAAGCAGGAATTCTGTGAAACCACAGGTGGGACAAAGGCAGGAATTTCAGGGCGGGGGCTTATTCCTCACCAGGACACATCAATATCTTTGCAGTTTTCAGAGACTTCAGAGGTTTGTGACAGGTTTATCACTCTCAGCTACCTCAAGCCCGTGCTGTGTTTCCCTGCTCCCGTCCCAGAGCTCACCCACGCCTGTCAGAGCTGACCATCACGTGCAGAGCCTGCCTGTCTCTTTAGCCTCTCAAGCTGGATGCTGCAGGGGTGAGCCAGGCTTTCAGCAGAGGTCAGCCCCTGCTAAAGGAGGAGACAGCCCCAGAGGCAGCTCCAAGCACTTGAAGTGATGGAATAACGCTCCTGAATTGGCAAAGGGGCACAGACAGACACAGGAGGGAAGCAGAGGAGTCGAGACAACAGGAGGCAAAATGGGAAAAAAGGCGACACATCCAGGGGAAATGGAGAGCCCAGGTGGAAACAGGGAGGCACAGCAAGAAGATAAGCACAATTTTAATAGCAGAGAGGGCCCCAAAGACAACAAAGCTCTAATTGGAGCAGCAGCATAATGAGTGGCAACATCAGCCCTATACTTCTAAACTTTTATATTGCGTCCAAGCACGGTGGGAGGGGAAAGGAGCAGAACTAATTTCCTCCTCCAGAGAGGGAGTTGGAGCTGCATTTCCAGGCTTTTGTTCCCTTTTGCCTACCACCCCTGCACGTTCAGCAGCCTCAGCAGCACCACGCTTCCTGCAGGCCCCCACCCTGAGTGCTCTCCCAAAGGAGAATCCTCTGCCCCAACATTTCCCATTTGCCCCCACCCTGAGTGCTCTCCCAAAGGAGAATCCTCTGCCCCAACATTTCCCATCTCCTCTTGCCCTGAGGACACAAACGTGCCGAGGAGCCAGACGAGCTGTCACTGCTCTGGAGGGTCTCAGGCTGCTCTGTTTTCCTCTGCCTCCAGATGTGAGTGTTTCTGCCCGTCCCTCTCCCCCAGAGGCACGTGCCAGCAAGGTTTCCCTGCTGAGGAGAGGCAGGGTGAGAGCCCTGCTCCCAGCTCTGCCAGGTTATCTGGAACACAAGGCAGCGAGAGGCCCTGCTTGGGAAAAGGGACCAGAATCTGTCTTGACAAGTGTTTTGCATGCAGTTAAACAGACAAATGTATTCTGCTGCCAGCCTCTTGCAGGAATTTGACTTGATGCCTGTCACCAAACAGCTTCTTTTGCACTAGAAGAATTACAAAACACTCATACCCTATAATGATCAAAAAGAGAGCCCCCATGCCCACGTTAGATTCCAGAGATGCAATCCACACTCCCTTGCAAGCTAATAACATCTGAGCCTACACAAAATTAGGAGATGCCTTTCTGAAGGGTGGAACAGATAGAAAACTGCTGCATGATGGAAAAGGGCACTGCTCCATCCGCTGCTGCTGGCTGTTTGCAGCACTGACACCTTCACCAGGCATCACACCCTGCACAGAGAGAGCCTCTTCTCCATCCTGCTCAACCCTGACCACACAGGCCACACCTCAAAGGGCCTTAAATCCTCAAATCCTAATGCTCTTTGGATACGCTCAG
The DNA here is from genome assembly GCA_013396995.1 of Dicaeum eximium. Taxonomy (NCBI): domain Eukaryota; kingdom Metazoa; phylum Chordata; class Aves; order Passeriformes; family Dicaeidae; genus Dicaeum; species Dicaeum eximium. The sequence continues at coordinate 1,832,414 of VWZP01009913.1, read as the reverse complement.
CCACATGCAAATAATGTGACTTTTACCAACCCCTTTCAGTGGGGCTTTGTACCCCTAAGTCCAGCTCCTCAGAATTTTTTCCATCCCCCACTTGTATTTGTTTGATGCTCAAGATACTCATTGGAATATCTGCTGCTGTGCACCATTAGAAACTCTTTTAGAAGAGCTCAAAAATAACAGTGGTATTTATTTGTTGCAAATACGAGCTCTCAAGGGAGACATTTCACTTTCTGTATCACTTCATCTCCCTCTGCCCTTTTTCAGGGAGGACAGTGCCCCCAAACCTCAGCCCCACAAAGACACCAATGGTACAAAGCAGCTCAGTCTCAGCTGGACATTGGGGCTCTTCAGTTATCCACACTAAATACTCAATTAAAGTTAAAAAACAAGGCAGTGGCACTTTATATGGCAAGAGCTAACAAACCTCACTTTGTCTGATTGGGATCTCGCAGTCAGTTGAAACCCAAGATGATGCAAGATCCACCTGGAGCTATCAGTTAAATCCCCAAAGGATTCCACAGTTCCTGTATGCCCAAGGAGTTTATACAGGAGCTCTCCCACCTCCACCTGGCCACCCGTTTTTACTCAATTTCCCTCATCTTCAGAACCAACAGATTTTTGTGGATATCTGCTGAAATTCATTATCCCTGACAGCACTATTGCATTTCGTTTGTTTCCATGGGAAATCGAACACAAGGACACAATTATACCCTCCCTTTCTTGGTCTGCGCCTTGAGTTAATTCCTACCTGGAGCTTGCCTGGTGACTTTTACCAACCTTCAGGCCCAGCCCAGCTGGGCTGCAGTGCCAGCAGTGCCAGCAGTGCCAGCAGTGCCAGCAGTGCCAATAGTGCCAGCAGTGCCAGCAGTGCCAGCAGTGCCATGTCACCCAGCAGTGCCATGTCACCCAGCAGTGCCATCACACCCAGCAGTGCCAATAGTGCCAGCAGTGCCATGTCACCCAGCAGTGCCAGCAGTGCCAGCAGTGCCATGTCACCCAGCAGTGCCAGCAGTGCCATCACACCCAGCAGTGCCATGTCACCCAGCAGTGCCATGTCACCCAGCAGCCCACAGAGCCCCAGTTCCTTCCACAGCTCCCTTTATTTTTTTAACCTCTCCAAGAAGAAAGACAACAAATGGGCTGAGCCAGCTTCCAGAAATGGTAACAACTTTGTCACTTCTGGCTATGACTGAATTTGAGCTGGCAGCTCTGCCAGCCCCCCGAGCCACCCAGCCCCTAGTGCTGTTCATTTTATGGGCTATGCTTGGATTGGCCCATCCTCTATAATGTGACACAGCAGTACCCACAAGCGTTTCAGAGCTTTCAGCATTTCAGCTAAACCCCCATTTGGGGAGGATTTACAGCCTGCCTGTGAGTGGTGTCTGGCTGAAACGTGGCATCCAAAGTCTGGCCATAAGAGCCCTGCCATTGAATCATAAATCTATGGGGCTATTTTTAAATTAGAAGGCTAAAAAATACAAATGAAGTTCACCATTTGCTGACACATCTTTGATCTCAGAAGGAATGTGAATTCCAGAGGCCAACTCTTCAGCTGATGTAAATCAGCACAACTACTCTGGCATCAGTGGAGCTCCAGTGATTTACATGCTACAAATCTGTCCCTGTATTTATTAATGGAATATTTGTAGGCAGCTTTCGGGTCAAGTCTTCACTGTTGATGTAACCCACTGGAATCAATGGGGAGTTGCTCATACAAATGCAAAATAAGACTTGGGTTTCTTTCTTCCCAGTCCTGATTATTTAATTTTTAATTAAAACAGAATTGCAGAGCACAAGCCTGACCATGGAGCACCCAGAGCCTTTCAGGCAGCACTTCTTGGTTGAGACCACAATGAGATTTACAAGGCAGCTGTAGGACATGCATCAATTGCTACTTTTCATCTTTATAGGTTGATCCATAGAGCAATCTGTGCTATTGCTGATCTATATTTATACCACAGGCCTATATTTTAGTCATTTCATAGGGAGACCTGCTGAAACTTCAAACAAAAAAAAATCCAAAAAACAGAGAGGAAGGTTTGGTGTTACATTTGGGGCTCTCTTCACATTCCTCCTCTCTCCCGTGTTATCTCCCACCTGTTTCATGCATTCTGTTGCAGAAAGGGCCGAAGATCTGCCTCAGCTTCTTCAGCCCTGTGTGTGCAGTGCCAGGGGCTGGGGAGCCCAGCCAGGGCCAGGGAGGGAGGGACAGGAGGGACAGGGACCAGCACATCCCCCTCCATTCCAGGTGCCCCAATTCCGGCACCTTCCATCACCTTTTGGCACTGGAGCCATCCCTCCCCCTGCCACAAACCCTGATGGGACCAGTGACACCCCAGAGCCCGGTGTGGGGCTGGGATTTATGCAGATGACATGCTAAACACGCCGGCTATTTGCATGTTTGGGCTGCGCACGCCCTCACAGAGGTGGAGCTGCCTGGGCACATTCACAGCCCTTTCTGAAAGCCCCACTGCCCTGGGCTGCTCCCCAGGTATTTCAGATGTGGTGTTTTGTATTTAGGGCTGCTCTCACCACAAACCATTCGCTGGGAGCACGGCAAGGCCCCTCTCCTGTGCTGTGTGCAGAAAGCAGTGTAGCATTAATTGATGCAATGCCCAAGACAGAAATGTTTGCTTGCTTCACTCACTGAATTCCTTCATTTACTGAATAATTCTGCTTCTATACAGGCTCAGCTGACCTTTGCTTGATAAAGTCATATTTCCAAGCATTTGCTTGCATTTGGTGTTTTTAATCAGGTTCAAGTCCACTCGTTCCACATCAGAGCAGAGAATAATGATGCAGATCCGTGTTTTAGCCAAATGATGTTCCTTACAGCACACACACTTCCCCCAAATCACCGAGTTGTTAACTAAAGTGTAAGAGAATTTATGATGCTAAATAAAACCAGGGAGAAAAAAAAAAAAAAAAAAAAAAGATGTTTTAATAAGATGAAAATCCAAATGTTAAAATAATGAGCCATCTGTATGGGTGGCCCTCTCCTGAGAGATGCCAAGAGCTTTACCATCTGTGAAACATTTACCAGCTGTTTCCTTCCTTTTTCGTGAGAGCAGGAGAAATCCTTGCAGTTGGTGTTTCTAACTGACACATCCCAGGGAAGGAAATAGGTTTGTTCCACGGCAGGGACCTCTCCCAGAGCCAGCCAGGCTGGAAGGAACGGGATATTTTAGTGAGCATTGCTGCTCTGCTTCAGAAAGGTCTTCCCAAACAATGGCCCAGAGCACTCAGCAATGGAAGAGACAGCACAGCCCGAAAAACACAAACTGGTTTCAGGAATTCTCTACTGAATGTTTGATCTAAACATTTATTGTTTTGCCTTTTTTAAACCCCAGTCTGTTACAAGAATTCAGGATCAATTCATAACCCATTTGAAGCTTAGAGGCACCTGCAATAAATAAGTATAATCCAAATATGAATTGCTTAAGAGAACTGGGCCTTGTTTTCTCTCTTCTGGTCCCCTGAGAGCTGCAATCAGCCCATCCCTGCAGCTCCTCTCCTGCACCCACCCAGTCAGGGCTGCTCCTGGGCTCAGACAGTGCTGATGCTCTCCAGGTTTAGCTGGTGGTAACACAGATCAAAGGCTACCAAATAAATACAAATTCAGCCCATGAAAGGATATCTCACCTTGTGTTATTTGTACCCTGATGTGCTGCAGCCCTAATTGCACAGCATTGAATTATTTCCTTGGTGTTCTCTCATTTTACTGGCTGCCCATGTCAGTTGATTTTAACTTCAGCAGAATTAGCCCTTAAATTCCAAGCTGATGAAATTTGCCCATAGAAGTGAGAACTGAATTCTGCACAGAAACTCCCTTTATGTTTTCCAAATCCATTTTTTTCAAGAGACTTGTGAAGTGAGTCAGGGAAAAAAAAAAAAAAAGTAAAAAATCAGCTTATAGTCAATTTGACAGTCTACAGCTGTGTAAGGAGCAGTCTTGGGTTATCATTTACATCCCAAAAACCACCACAGCCTGCACTTCCCAACCAGGAAAGCTGCACCAGACATGGGAACAAACCCCACATCCCAAAGACACTCACAGCACCCAGAGACAGCAGAGCCCAGCTCTACAGACACCAATAAAGCCAAGAGAGCAAGCAGAGCATGGATGTTAAATAGAAATGAAAACAGAGGAGTCATTTATGCCCTCTTGGGCAAACCAACTTCCCAATGTCCATCCTCCCTGTCAATGAATAACCTGATTTTTTTCTCCTGGAAATGAGAACTGAGACCTTAAATTTCCAAGAATCGGACAAGTTATATCAAAGAATAGGACAAGTTTTTGTGCTAGGCACTCTCCTAGTAATACACATTATAAATATATAATTTTACACTTATGGTAAGTGGTAGTGAAGAGTAGTTTAAAGAGGAATTACAAGGTTTGATAACTTGTACATTATTTTAGAGCATCACTTTCAAATGAAACTACCTTTTACCAGAAAATCTAAAGTGAATATGAAAATTAAATTTCATGCCCCTCTTGGAAAGGAAGTTCTGGAAAACACCCTGTCAGTATTTATCCCCAGAGAAACTCAGGCATGAAGGAGCACAGATTTCTTTTCAGGCTGATGGAACTGCTCTGGCCTCTCAGCTGGCAGATCAGCCCAGCTCCAGGGGAGCCCCAAAGCTGCCACAACCCTTCCATCCATCTTGCAGTGCCAGGAAAGCCTTGGGACGCAGAGTGGGGTGGGAAACGTGGCTCTCCCAGTGTTTCCAGCAGCTCTTTGTTTGCAGGCCAAGTGATTGTAACTCATTAGATCCCCTGGTGCCCTGAGCAGCTGCACTTACTCCGAATTTCCTGGGGTCAGGGAAAGCCCCCAGTGCCTGCTGCAGCCCCTGCCAGGAGTGGGTGTGAGCAGAGCTCACCCTGCTCATCTCTGCTCTGCTCATCTCTGCTCTGCTCTGCTCTGTACATCTCTGCTCTGCTCTGCTCTGCTCTGCTCTGCACATCTCTGCACATCTCTGCTCTGCTCTGCTTTGTACATCTCTGCTCTGCTCTGCTCTGCTCTGCTCTGCTCTGCACATCTCTGCTCTGCTCTGCTCTGCTCTGCTCTGCTCTGCTCTGCTCTGCTCTGCTCTGCACATCTCTGCTCTGCTCTGCTCTGCTCCCTGCTCGTCCCTGCTCAGACACCCCCCAGCTCTGACAGGAACATGTGCAATTAGTCACATGTGAATAACAAAGCCCCCAGGTTTGATTGGTGTTTGAAATCCTGGGCATCTGTTCAGATTTAGGGAATCACAGAACCAGGTTCAGAAGGACCCTGAGGAGCATCAAGTCCCACCGTTCACCCAGCAGTGCCAAGTTTGCCACTGAATCTTGTCCCTAAGAGCCACATTTACACAAATCAAACCCCTCCAGGAATGGGGACTCCACCATTGTCCTGGGCAGCTGAGCCAGGGCTGGAAAATTCTCCCAGGAAAGAAAACTTCCCCAATATCCAACTTAAACCTCTCGTCTCTACTCACCAGCTCCTGTTCATAGGTACAAACACCCACAGCTGAGTGTGCTAGCTAAGAACAAACAATAGCCAGGTTTCTAAATGAAGCCATCTTAATTTTTGTTGTTGCTATTTTTTGTCAAATCTCTCAGGGTGATTTTCCATGGTTTTCAATCTCTTACATTGCCTCCAGCATGCATCTGCATGTGTCCATTAACCCATTCTGCTCTCAGCTCTACTTCTTTAGGACAAATGTGGCTCTGAACAAAGCCCACCTGGAACATTCCCACCCACAGAGAAAGCCTCACTTGGCATTTGAGATTCCTGTGTCACCCAGGGAGGGTCACACCTTGCTTTTCCATGTTGAAAGCTTCAGCTTTAGCAGTTAGTACAGCTAAATGACACCAGTTACAGCACCCAGGATTTAAGTTCTGGATGATAAAAATGGTTTGTGAGCACAGCCTCTCCTCCCCGCTCCTGGAGCTGCTCAGTGGGTTGGGAGGAACAGCAGAGCAGGCTCCAGGAACAACGAGGTGACAGGGGCAGGCTTCCTGCTGATTCAGGGGCTGCTCAGTGCTCCTGGTCCGTGGGTGTTTGAGATGTAAACTCACAGAATCCAAGCCCTCAGCACAGCTAAAAATCCCATTTCTCTGGCTGGAAGGGTGGCTGTGCTCACCAGCGTGTCCTGGAGGAGCTCCAGCACAGGTAGATGCATTCTGCTTCAGCAAATTCTCCCTCCATTTCCAATTAGGAGAGGGATTAATCATTTTTGGCTTTGTGCTGCTCCCGTGACAGGGGTGAACAAAGGCAGCAGTTGACACTGATCAACTTTTTGACACATTGCTGGAAAAATGGGCTCCCTCAGTAAGTAATGGGGAATATTAACATTTCAGCTGGAGAGCCCTGCACAGTTCACTCAGGGACAGGAGGTGCTCTGCCAGGAGCTCCAGGAACCAGAGAGAAACAGGAACAGCCCCAGGACAAAGCTCTCAGGGTATCGTGGGATAAAGAATTGGGCAGCATTCCCAAAAACTCCTGCTCTTTCTCTCTCTGGTCCCAGGTAACACAGGAAGTGCTCAGAGAACAGACCCAGACCCCACATTTCAGTTTGCCAGGGACAAATGGCTCTGTAAACCTTTTAAACCTTTGTGTAATCAATGACACTGAAGCACGTCCCTGACTGCCAGTGGATGCACAGGACTCTGAGCAAATCAGCCATCAATACAAAAACAGAGGCTTCTTCCAGCATTCCTGCCCAGCTGGGAATGCCAGCCAAGATTTGGAGATGCTCCTGACCAACAGCTCCACATAAAAAATACCACATTGTAAATGTACAATTTACATGCTTAAAACCTTCGAAATGATGGTTTCTCCTGGTCCAGAGGGTGCTTAGCAGGGGCTCAAGGACAGAGTACAACACTCATGAGGGCAGGCTGGCACTCCTCAGCACCACAGGAGTGGGAATGACCAAAACAAAGCAGCTGTAAGAACTCCCTGGAGCACCCTGCCTTGGCTGACCCCGTCCTTCTCCTGTTTGTATAATATTTATGTACAATTTACATGCTTAAAACCTTCGAAATGATGATTTCTCCTGGTCCAGAGGGTGCTTAGCAGGAGCTCAAGGACAGAGTACAACACTCATGAGGGCAGGGTGACACTCCTCAGCACCACAGGAGTGGGAATGACCAAAACAAAGCAATTGTAAGAACCCCCTGGAGCACCCTGCCTTTGCTGACCCTGTCCTTCTCCTGTTTGTATAATATTTATGCTCCTGTGCCTCCTCACTCCTGCGTGGAGCATCCCCTGCCGATTCACAGGCCAGGTGCTGTGTAGGTGGGTGCTGTGTGGGCTTCCCCTCTGCTCAGATGCCTGAGCCACCAGAGCTCAGCTCAGCTCAGCCAGGCCTGCACACCCTGAGAGCCAAGAGGAACAGGCTGTGCCAAGCTACAGAGAACACCTTCTCTAAAAAAGCTCTGCCTAATAGCTGCTGGTAGAAAGAGTGCAAAAATCTGTGCACCAAAAAATCTCCTGCTCACTTGGGCGGCCAAACTTTGAGCTCGTTTGTCAGAGAGTCACTGATCTCCAACTAATCATTAGTTAATGCCATGGGTAGCCATGAAAGGCAGCAGAATTCCCACCAACAGGAGAGAAACCAAACTCTGTTTTTTGGCACGTCCTCAAGAACTCATTTGTCAGCAAATTTGCTGTTTTCCTGGAGCTGCACAGGAAGATCTGCTTTACAGCTTTTGTTGTTGTTTATTAATTGCCCAATCTCAACAGTCTGGTGGGATCTTCATCCTCAGACGGGCACTCAGACTCAGCACCAGTATTTCCCAGTGCTCTCCAGAGCCTCCCTCAGCTTCTCAGTGGGGAAAAGCACCCACATTTAACACTGGGCTGGATTTCTGCAACACTCCGGGCTCCAGAGCTCCCATTTGCCTCTCCACTGTCAATCCTCATGTGCTGCCAGTCTCTTTTGCTTTTTACTTTGGTAAAAAGAAGTACAAAAGCCAATGTAAAATTCAAATAGGGCTGGGAAGTACATTCTGTATCAGATTGCCTCAAAACCTCCTGCAGCTTTTTGCAAAACTAAGCCCGTGTTCTCCCAAGTTCTTGGGCACATCTGGAGTTTCACAGTTTTGGATCAAACCAGATGACAGCAGTCTGTCAAAAGACAGCCAGAAGCCCATCAAACAGATATGCAAAAGAATTAAATGAAGAAAACTCTTTTGAACCCAAAATAGAATTTTATGTAACACAGAAATAGTTCTTTTCCCAAACTTCTTTTCATGGGAAGGACAGAAAGTTGATTCTTTCTGTCTGAGAACAACACTTTGGCTTTGCTGATGACAGCCTTTGGAAATAGAAAGGCAGGAGCATTTTCTGGGGCTCGTTTTACACACATGAAAGGCAGGGCTTGTCTTGTGCATGATGGGGAGAGGGGATGGAAACCACCCCAAGATCCGGGGTCACCTTCGGGAGCCCCACTCCCGACCCCAAAGTTTTACGTCTCAGGCACCAAAAGTTTTAATTAAATCAAAGCACTCGAAATGAACACACAAAAAAAGACAGACCAGTTTGTTGGGGAAGGACTTTTTGGCTTTTTTTGAGAGATGGTGGCTCACAGCACTGTACTTGGCCTCAGAAATTTAATTGTACCTAAATTAAGACTGAAAGCTGATCAGGTTGGATTAAAGCCTAGTGAGATTCTGAAACAGATTTCTCGCTCTGTCCTCTGCTAATATTTTTCCAAACTGCTTTTTTGGCAATCTTTTCCTTTTTGCACCCAGTTTTCCCTGTAAATGAGCAGTGAAATTCCAAAGGACTCTATCAGGAGTTAAAATCACTCAGTATATATTTGCCAGCGCATGCAGTATTTATTTTTAAACAGTGCCAAAAGTGTTTATAGATAGAAACAACAGGACAACCCATAATTAAATAACTGTTTCTGCTACATCTGCTATTTAGCAACTTGAAGGAAAATAATTTCCCAACAACAAATAGGAATGGTCAAGAAAGCTCTCAAGTTTGGGCCCATTATTACCATATAAAACAACATATTAGTTGCTTAGCTACCAATCATAAAAGAAGGCCAATTAAAAATGAAAGCATCTTAACTAGCTGCATGGAATATAAAAGTGAAAAGTTAAAAGCTGTCAGGTGGTTAGTGGAGAGAATACTGAGCAGTGATTGACAAACTGGGCTTGCTTTGCTTCAAATTTGGCTTTGATTCAATAAATGATTGACACACTGATGTCGTCTGAAATAGCAGATTGTGCTTTGGAGAGGCTATTTAGCAGCCCATTGATTGACAGGTTACTAAAATTGTCCCATGGACAGAGGTAACCAAACAGAGCTATATTTTGACAGGTGGGCTTTTTTTTTTTTTTTTTGCCTTTTTTTTTTTTTACCTGTATTTGCTATACCATTTAAATTAAAAGCAGAAGTAGAGAAAGGACCATAAAAATGTCCTTCAATCTCCATGAAAATGGCTCGATGGCTCCTTTTGGAATATTGCTCCACAAACCTAGAATTCCATTCCCCCCATTAAATATCCTTTATTTTAATGGAAAACCCAAAAAGCAAACCTGAACAGCCTCACACTTCTCTCTCAGAAAGCTTCACAAAGCATAAAAAAGTAACAGCCAAACATTTCCCCACAGGTGCCAGGTGCCAAAGTCGGTTCTGTGGGAAGGGGGAAACACAGGAGAGCACAGAGGGATGGGAGAGCACAGAGGGATGGGAGAGCACAGGGGGATGGAAAGTGCACAGAGGGATGGAAGGAGCACAGAGGGATGGGAGAGCACAGAGGGATGGAAGGAGCACAGAGGGATGAAGGAGCACAGAGGGATGAAGGAGCACAGAGGGGTGGGAGAGCACAGAGGGGTGGAAGGAGCACAGAGGGATGGAAGGAGCACAGAGGGATGGGAGAGCACAGAGGGATGGAAGGAGCACAGAGGGATGAAGGAGCACAGAGGGATG
>VWZP01009913.1:1794871-1812566 GCA_013396995.1 Dicaeum eximium | reverse complement strand
CCTGTCTCTTTAATGAACGGCTCTGCCGCCCGGCTGCGCGGAGTAAATTTCCTCCTGTCATCGGGTCGCGGAGGAGGAGTTTGTTAATGTTCAGTTTGCTCGGCGGATCGATGTTCGCTGGCATCGCCTCGCCCTGCCTGTGTGTGCGTGTGCGCGCGTGTGTGTGCGGTGCGCGCGCGTGTGTGCGCGCGTGTGTGCGCGCGGGGGCCGCGGGTGCGCGCGTGTGTGTGCGGATCCCACATTTCCTCCCATCCCGAGCCTCCCTGTCCGCTCCCATATCACTCACTGCCTGGCATCTGACAGCACGGAACCTGCGGCGCTCCGCGCACACGCACGCACACACACACACACCGCGCACACCCGGGCACCGCTCCGCCATACGGCTCTGCCAGGAGGAGGAGGACAGGACAGGGAAGGGAGGAAGCAGCCAGCCCCACAGTCTCTCCAGAGCTGCCTTTTTAATATATACAGATCTATTTTGTTATTTATTTATTACCGTTCTCTGGCACTGTGAGCGCCTTTCATTTGCTCCTGAGCTTGGATGTTTGAATCAAAGCAAAGCAAGTGTTGCAACAGTTAAAAAAAAAAAAAAAAAAAAAAAAAGACCCCCAAAAAAAAAAAAAAAAACAAAAAAAAAAAAAAAAAAAAAAAAAAAAGAAAAAAAGGAGAGAGAGAGAGAGAGAGAAAGAAAGAAACCTAGATCTCTAAAATAAAATAAAAACCAAACAGGTTCCTATCAGTGAAGTGGAAAGGAGGGGGGCAGGGGAGCCTTGAGGGGGGTGCTGGGGAAGCAGCTGAGAGGCAGAGGAACACGGCTCAGGAGCGTCTCAGGGCTCTCGGATCTGGGGACAGAAGTGAGATTGGAGAAAGTAGAGCGATGCCAAGGAGGAAACAGCAAGCACCCAAACGGGCTGCAGGTAAGGAGAAGCCATCCACTTACACAGCCTCTGTGTCTCCACTCCTTCCACTCCTACCCCCCATCTTTATTATTATTTAGGGTCACCCTTGCTTTTCCGGGCTGGATCTTTATTTATTTATCCCCCTCCCCCTCCCTTTCCCTCCGTGAGTCCGTGGAGCCAGTTCCATCGCTCATTGCCCAGGTTTTGCCGTCCCCTGCCCTCCGCGCTGCCCCCGGCTCGCCGCCGCTCCCCGCTGCCGCTGCCCGGCCCAAACTTTTCCCCCCAACTTTCTTCCCTCGCGCCCCTTCTCCCCCTGTCCCTTGCCCTGCCCGAACCGAAAGCACTCAGGCTTCCCTTTGCTTTTCGCTTTAGGATAGAATTTTTTTTTTTTTCCCTCTTTTCTGGTTTTCCCCCCTCCCGGCGGCTTTCGCTTTGGATGCGCGTTTCGCGAAGTGGGTCGGGGTGTTTAATCTTTTACTTCGCCTTATTTCTGGTGGCAGTTCTGGCCGGGTGTGTATGTGAGAGCGCTGTGTGTGCCTGAAATAGTACAGGGACTCTCTCTGCTGATGAACCCGGTGGGGAAGTTCAGCCTTTGATCATCAGTGGTGAAAATTGCAACAGGAAATAAAATGAAACGTTCTGACTGTTAGAAGACAATCCACATTTTCAAATCAAATCCTTCTTTTGTTTCGTAGCCGAGTTTATATATTTGCACATGCCAAGTGGTTTTGCAATTTATTATTTTTTTTTTTTAACAGAAGAAAATAGTTTGCAACTTTGGAAGTATTTTGTTTGTCATTGTAGGGTGTTCTTTTTCTTTTGGGGGCCAAGAAAAAGAAACAGACGAGTGGGTCTGTATAGTAAATCTTTTCAAAGAGTTTTCTTTCAGGCTCGTTAATTGCTTTTTTTTTTTTTTTTTTTAATAGTGTGGTGGGGTTTTGTTTCTGGGAAGCGCAATATGGAAGTTCATTTTTCTTCTGCCAGACCCACCCACTGAAAAATCAGCTTTCCAGTTGATTGCCAGCTTTGATTTGACATTTGATTGATCACCTGTCATCTTGCTGCCTTTGATCTATTCATTCTTGATATATATCAATAAATCACTCACCATGGTAACCCAAGTGCCAATGACGTAAGGCTTGCCCTCTAGATTCTCTTAGCCAGACATGCACAATTATTATCTTGTTTGGCTTTTAATGTAGGCGGGTTTTTTCCCTTCTTTTTTCCCTTTGTGTCCTTCCTCGGATTAGTTCTTTAAAGAAAACTCATATTTGATGTCTTTACTTCAGAATTTTCCCCTCGCCCTTGTGAATATTTCCTGGGTGTAGCGCGGCAAATATGGGACAAAACGTATGGGCAAGTTTAGTGGCACACTCGAATAAACTTTGTCAAGTAGTGCCTGGGATCCACGCGGGGGGAAATGTCACCCCAGAGAAACTGGGACACGCAGAACTTTTATCAACTCCCAGCTCTGGCTGCCTTTCTTTGGGTGCAGGACAGTGGGCTGCAGGCAGAAGCTTTAGGGACATGCCCAGTGAATGTACCTGTGCAGCTCGGGATTCCTGGCAGGCAGAGATCCCAAATTTATGGTTATCGCCATAAACAGCAGTTCCGCTAGAAATGCAGATATTTATATAAATATATATATAAAATATATATATATATATGGGTGTATTCGGGAGGACTCTGCTGTCAGAGTCACTGTGATTATTTTCTTCACCGAGAGGTTTGATCTGAATAAGGCATTCACATTTTCAACTTGCAGGATAAATAAATCGCTGTATTTTCATGGATGCTGATCGGCACGGTGACAGTGCTAGAGCTGCTCCTTTTTTCTCTCTGTCAGGAATACGAGGCTTCATTTTATTTGGGTTTCAAAGTAGAATTTTGACTTGGAATGTTTGTAGTATCTTTTCGTGGCAGGGGCACCGTGTTCTTTTTTAGAAACATAGGATACAGTAAGTAAATTTTGTTGAGCAAAGCCCGTGCTGTTGTTTCCCGGGATTTCCCTGCTGAGATACAGTAAGAGATGTTTTTATCCAGGATCCTACAGCATTTTTAAGATCTTATTGGCAAGGGAGAAACTCGCATGACCACAATTAGATCTCTTCTTTCTCATTCTCATTATAAAATGTGCATTGCTCTTCAGTGGTGCATTTCTTTGATTAGATTTCTCCTCAGATCAATGTTGTTTCAAGTGAGCAAAATCCTGCAAATGCAGTCCAGTTTCAGCCAGCAGAACTATTTGAAGTAGGTTTATACATTTGCAATAGTTCTCCTGCTTTGAAGTTGTATTTGTGTGTTTGTGGGGGGTAGGGGGAGTTTCAAAGAGCAGACGTGCCTGTTGTATATAGTTCTTAAAACTGACTTTCATTTTCAGGATAATACTGAGGTTCTGTTTTGTATGGTGAAAAATACCTCAAAGTGACAGGAGACAGACTGTGCAATAAGAAATTAATCTCTCATCAAGGCTGATAGCAGAGCTCCTTAGTCCTTTTATTTAAAGGAGTTAATACATTATATATTACTTAATTTTTACTTCTATTTATTTTTAGTTGTGCAAGTTCAAAGGTATCAGTTGCACTGCATTTTGTCTTGATGGCAGCAGAGATATTGAAGAGAAGTTTGCAACTTTTAGTTTCTTCAGATAGTTCACCTCCAAGGGAAGAAAAATGATAAGCCTTATGATTCTGGACATGCCTGCTTTTGTCATTGCTTAAAATTAAATACTATGCACAACTGTAAATAATTACTGCCATGCACTGACTTTGAAAGCAGGTTTCGAGTTTGATTAATGAATAATGTAAAGGTTAGAGAGAACCAGCGAGTGAATCAGAAGTGAGGTCCTGCTGTTAGATGAAAATCTATCTAGAGAAATATACGTGGCAATTTTGTCCTTTTCTATTATTAATTTTAAGCCTTGTATTCCTAAGAAATATATTCCAGACCATTGTAATGAAACAAGGGAGTGTAATTGGATAAATGGGGCACTATTTATGTGTGATGATGGGGATTTCTGCTCTCGGATTACACTTTTAGAGCCACTTTATTTCACATCAACACCGAACCGATGTCAAACGCATTTTGGTCTTTGCAGGGCCGAATCTTTCCTGAATCATCCCTGCTTTTTGAGAGCGTCATTTCCAAGTCGATAGCTGTCGAGGCAGAGAGTTGCAGCTCTTTCCATCAGTGCCTGCTTTAGGATGGGACCTGAGTTTGCAGGAAACAGCCCCTTGGTGTTGGGGCTTTCACCCCAAGGTGCCACAAAGGGCTCTGCAGACGGGGCCTGATTCTTCCCCCGCCCAGGTGCAAATCAGACATCGCTTCCCTGGAAGCATCACTGAGTTCTGGCTGCTCCTGTGAGCAAGAAGAGGCTCAGGCCCACAAAGTCCTTCATCCTTCAGCAAAATGCAGCGACTTCTGGGGCAAAAGTCTCCTAACGATGCCATAGCAAATGGTAATACATTAACAGGAGGGTGGAAAAAGGGTGGGAGCAAAGCAGAATTGCTATTCAGATTTTATTCCTAGGGGTATGAAATAGCTTTCAAACACAATTTCACTGGATTAAACTCTCCTTTCCCCTGCAGCTTGTTTAAATGTGCATATTTTATTTTGTGATCGTGAATTGGTAGTTTGCTTTTTTAAAGCCTGCAAAGAGGAATCTGGACTTAACGCCCTTTGCGGGTGAAATTTTATATTTCTTCTTTTCTTTCTATCTCAGCCCCAACAGACTAGCTAAGAACCAAAGCTGGGGAGGAGTAGAGCAGAAGCAGGTCTCAGGCACATTTATTCTGTTTATTGGAGTAGAATAACACAGGTTTGTTTTTGGAAGAGTCCTCATAGAGCAGCAAGCAGAGTGGTGAGCAGGGAGTTCTTTAAAGCTGCAGCACCTTAGTAGGAAAGGTTATTTAAACCAGAATCGTATTTAGGAAGTGAAATTCTGCTTGTGCAGAGAGCAGAGTAAATGACCAGCAAGGCTTGCTCCGTGTATTTCTGTGGCAAAAGGCAGCGAGATATCTCTGTAAGTGTAACCAGGAGCACTGTGGCTGCTCCAGCGTTGTTTGTATCCTTTAGAACAGGGGCAGTGGCAGCAGATTCCAAGGCAGCAGTGCTGAATCAAACTGCAGAAATGGCAGCACTGTTCTGTTTCAACATCCTCCAGAAAAGCAACTGCACATCAAAACCACCTAAACAGTTCATGCCTCAGAGCCCTTCACTTACAGTGCACATCACGATGCTGACAGATGACAAAAAGGCCAAGGTGTTCACAAACAAGGGGAGCCTTTAAATCCTGGTTAATTAGATATATTCCAAAATAGGTACTTTTGCAACTAAAGAGGCACCAAAATTAGTCGCCATCTGCGTTAAATTCTGCAGTCGGCTCCTAAGCCCGAAGCTGCTCAGAAATTTTTTTTCCCGTGTCAGAACTCAGGCCTGAACGGGACAATTTGAAATAACGTTCATTTTCGTGCCTGTTTCCCTATTTCAATTTTCCTCTCATTTATCCAAGCCCAGTGTATCCCCACTACCTGAAGAGCGGGCTGCACCCAGAGTTCAGCCCCTGTGACTGGGAAACAAAAGACATTTCCATCAGCAGATGACACAATTTTACAGCACTTTTGAAAGCGTGTCCATTGTCAGAAATTCTGGTGCATAAATGCTCTCTCTCTTCCGTGCTCTCTGAGAAGCCAGTTTTCTCCAAACCGGCAGAATTTTGGAAATTTCCTCCCGGAGCTTTCTCCTCCTGATTTCTTCTCTCATTATCAGCACCCACCTCAAGGAGCAGTTTCCCCTAGCAGAGGTCCCTGGAGTCCCTCAGCAGCACGGGGCCAGGGTGAGATCTCTGCAGTCATTTCCCTTCCCATCCCGACGAGGACATCACTCCCAGAGAGCAACTCCAGACTCGCAGAGAAAAAAAAGCTGTCAGTTGCTGTGGCTGCAATTCCCAACTTAGCAGCAGCAGAGGGAATGGAACTGTACTCTATCAATTACAGTTGGAACCAGAGGCTAAACACTTATTGTGTTAAGCTATTGTGCAGATCTTAAGAGCTCAAATGTAAAAAAAATATCATGTCAGCTGGTGGAGGGGAGAATAAGGTCTGGTTCTTCCACTGGATGACGTATTATTAGAAAAGGCAAAGTAAAATTATTCAAATTCTGTTTAATGCCTCTCGGGTTGAGATGTGTGTGTGCCACATTTCTGCCTTAAAAAGGGGGGTTCCTACAGACTTCGCTGCTAGAATAAGCCTTTATTTTTCCCTCTTCTCTGCAAAATGAAAATATTTGTGAAGTTTTACCTCCCAAGCGTGCTCACGCAAGCAGAGAGACATTTTCATTTCTCTCCCAATCTGATACAGGAGCCAAGTGGAACCACATTACACTCGGAGCTGAAATCTTCCGTTTGATTCATGCAAGAGCAGGGATTTTTCATTACCTATTTAATTACAACCATTTACATGAGAGTGGGCCCAGCTCAGCAGCTCTTACTCAGCACTTTGCTTCAGTGGGTGACTGGCCTGTGGAAGGACTGGCAGTAAGACTGGGCTGTTCAGCTACAAAATTCAATATACAATTCCTGGAGAAGCATTCTGCCTCTGAGGAGGGACCAGATTCTTCCATTAAGCTTTAAATCCAGGACAGTTCTGCTTGGAACTTCTGCTCCTGAGGTTTGCAAGCTATTCTTTCCTGAAGGCTGGATGACTGAGCTATTCTGCTTGCTCGGCCAGCTTCCCTCCCCAGCCACATTTCCATGCTCTGTGTTAATTACTGAGCGCTGGTTCTGGGTACCAGGAGGTGAGATGGGCTTTTAAAAAAACCCCTTTTTTAAGGCACGGTGTTCATGTTGTGCGCAGGGGCGGCAGCTCTCGAGAAAAATGCCTGAAAATGGGGTTGCAAATCCAAAGCCTGAAAGTTCCGTGTGCTTTTAGGGGCTAAAAGCAGTTATTTCTCATTAAGGTGGCTTCTCACTTGAGGCTGTTGGCACAGAGTAATTTTTATCGTGTTATAATAACGGCTTCTGCAACTCAGAAGTACCTTGACAGCATTCCGTGTATTTTTTAAGGTTTCAAGGAGAAAAGCATCACAGAAGCACAGTGTTTCCCATTAGATTTACACATCCCTCTTCAACTGTTGCTGGCTTTTCATCCATTACCTTGTGAGCTTTCTCAGGCAAAAAAAAGGAAGTGGAAAAACTGGTCTTCTGATCTAAGTGTTGCATTAAGTGTTTAATTTAGAAAAATGAAGAGAATCTTTGTTTCCCTAAAAGAAATGTTTTCCCCCTTTGCCCTAGGAAAAAGAAAGGCACAACAATAGCTTCAAAATGACAGGATCTGATTGTGAAAAATACAGAGTTTCTAACGTGCAGCGCCTGATGGTCCCAAGTATCGGTAAAATTCCACAGTTAAATAGAACAAACAGTCCTAAATGTCTGAGAAACGGATCCTTTTCAGGCATTCACACATCCATACCTGCAAGGAGGGGAGAAAAGTGCCTGTCAGCCAGAGGGATGCACCTGGAGAGCTCGCTTGTTCAGAGCAGTTTTTGATTATTGCACCATTCCTTGCCCAAATGTTAGAACTGTGCTGTTAGAAGTGATGTCCCCTGAAAATCCTTTGTTAGGGTTTATTTTCTTCAAGCCTCCAGCTCCTGGAGTCTGATGATGATTATGCAAGTGTCCGATATTAATTTTAAAAGGAAATTTATTTCAAACTGCTTGCTCTGGAGAGGAACTTGAAAACAAGCAGGCTAGAAGTTCCTGTGCAGAAGAAAAATGCCTTGATTCTCAAAGTGACTGTTTTTATCTTCCCATCATTTTCAGCCAGTCCCGTGATTTTTTGAGGTTGTGCTTCGTGCTTTTTGTATAAACAAGGTTGGCAGGATTGCTTTTGCCTGATTCTGGTGATGAACTGGTGTGTGTGTCTGGGTGTGTAATTACAGACGTACACACACATAGTGTCAGTAAACAAAATACTGAACATAATGATGGAGTGGAGCTGTGTGAATTGGAGCTCTGGCTTTGTATTGCCATAAACAAAGCAGTTCTGAGAGCTCAGACCACCGGTTCTCGAGGAGTGACTTTCAATTGAAGTTTCCTGGAGATTGTTTTTAGTGGCAATTAAATCTAGAAAGTTAATAGGCAGCAACTGCTCTTTATAGGATAAATACTACAAGGAATGCACAGCCTACCTTCTTCCCAGATATAATCAGGCTGAACTTTATTGAAAAAAAAATTTACAACTAGCAACATTAATGCTGTATTTTTATTGTATTAATGCAAATGAGATGCTGACTTCGTTCTTTCATCTCCATGGCTTGTATCTATTAGAGCTGTATCTTATCCCTTTCTGTGTCTTTTCTCCCTGTGTTCTGTAAACTGCTTTCTTCTAATGATACTGAGGCTCATTAAAGTTACTCCCAATGCTAAAGAGACTCTGGGAAGCATCCTGAGCTCTGGCTGGCTGTGGGAAATCACAGCTACCGAGTACATGGGGAAAACGAATCCGGATCGAGCCTCGCATTCCCGTTTCGGGAAACCTCTAAAATTGATGGTCAAACAGGAAGAAAAAGCTCACAGGAAGGACTGTGTGCTGCAAAGAACAGGTCATTTTTAACTCACAGCTCTACCTGACAAAGATAAAAAGCAATAAAGTTTTAAGGAGCTCGCTGGCTCTTCCTGCATCTCTCTCAAAAGACTCATTTAATTGAAAAGCCTGTTGTGCTTGTTTTTATGCATGTAAAACAGAAAAGGGGCAATTTTGCACAGGGCCTGATATTCCAGCACAATATAATT
Source organism: Dicaeum eximium (assembly GCA_013396995.1). NCBI lineage: Eukaryota > Metazoa > Chordata > Aves > Passeriformes > Dicaeidae > Dicaeum > Dicaeum eximium. Next base: position 1,803,878 of record VWZP01009913.1, on the reverse strand, counting down.
GGGACTCTTCCTGCCTGCTTTTTAAGTCTCTCTGTTCATATAAAATTAAGACCCACTTATCTTAAATTGTAGTAAATCTCATCCAATATTGCTTTCATAACTTAAAAAAGGCTGTTACATATTCCCAAAGCAACTTTGCTGAAGTGGTATTGGGTCTGTTTATGTGGAATCGCTGCAGAATTTCTATTGAAAAAAGGAGCAGCTTACAGTTCTTGTTTTTAATGAAAATAATTAAATTCTCTAGAATACCTTGATAGCTCAGATTTTTTTTCCTAGTGAAACTCTGCTTAGAGGGATCAGAATGAAAATCTGCACGTTGGCGTACGCAGACAACAACCTTATTTCTATCACTCACCCTGCACTCGGACAGAAGTAATTTCTGTTTTTCATAGGAAGATTTTACTCTGAATTTTCCATATATAATTTTTTTTTTTGGTGTGAATTGCACGGCAAATCACCAGCACAATTTATAAGGTCTGCAATTTTCGTTGTACATATGGGAAGAACTCATTTGCTTCCTGCAGGGTGAGTTGACTTCACAGAAAAGCGCTGGGTCTTTTATGATTTCATATTTTGTATCGAAGAAACATAACCTTGTGCCAGCTGCTGTATTGGTCTACCAAAATTATCTTTTTACGTGTTTTTCAGCCGTGTCATGACATACATAAGCACAGTACAAGTAGCATTAAATTAACATGTGAAAGGAGAAAGAAGCTAAGTAGTTATATTGATCATCTGTAGCATTAAATGCTAAAAAAATTAAAAGCTTTCCAGTGCTTTTGATTAGCTGCGTGGATCCTGCTCGTATTTGTGTCCTTTGTTAGGCAGTGGAGCAATATTTTTTCCTACTTAGCACCTTTCTTCCCTGGATTTCTTGCTGATTCTCCTCAGGATAACCCCAGTGATGTGGAATATTTCCCCCTGGTTGTACAGAACTGAACCCGGGAGGTTTTACCTGATTTGCTCAAGGTCAAACAGCGTTTGCTCCCAATTCCCTGCTGGAGGTACTAGATCACATTCCTATCATCAGAGCATTTCCAGGAGGGAAAGCTGGGCTGGAAGCTTGAGGCATCCCCTGGCCTGAGCTGGAGGAGAGGAGGGAACAGCCCAGCTGGGACCCTGGGGAAGGTGGAAATGCAGTTTCATCCCTCCGTGCAATTCCCTGTGGTGGTGGAAGAGGCACTTTGCTCATGGCCAGGAGTTCCCAAAAACTAGAGGGCTCATGGTTTGAGAAAGCAGAGCTCTGTTAATTCTAAACAAGCCAAGGGAGCTTGACTAGGCAAGAGTTTTGGACAGAATAATCAAGTTCTTTACATTCCAGTTTTTGGTCAGTGGTAAGTTTCAGGAAGAGAGAATTTGGTTCCTGTTACTTTTCTTCCCATAAACTGTTCTGCATTTCTTTGGCAGAGCTGGATGTGACTGTCTATAAAGCTTTGCCCTGAGAAATATGTAAAACCTGGTGTAACTGGTAATATGGTAAAACCTGGTGTAATTGCAGAGGCAATACACATTTTCCTCCGCCCAGACTGCCAGAGGTGGTTGGAATTCTCTGGTGATAGAGCTTGAGTCTCAGCTTCCAGTCCGAGGGGTTCTAAATCCTTACATGGGCAGCTAAAGACAGACCTGAATTTTCAAAAGCCTTTAGCACCAAATTCCCATGGACTTCCCTCAGTTCCCTCTCTTGTGTGAACTGGAACTGGGCCTCAATCAAAGGCACTTTTATGTTGTTTCCCTAGACTGGAGCTGTATGTATTGCCTATAGGAGAAATACAGTGCAGGTAATAGCCTCTGGATTCATTAAGGATTGTTTATGTTTATTTTCACACCATATTACCCCTCAGCAATGGTCGTTTCAGCCATTGTATTGACAGGAACTCTGAATAAATCTCAGGTAATAGAGGGCTGATCTGCCTTACCTGGGAGACCACCTGCTACCCTCTCGAGCAGAGGTGCTGAATCACCAGGTAGGGCTTTCTTCTCCAGAGCTGGGGACTTGGGAAGCTCTCCCATGGCTCCTTTTCATGTGGAAATTAATGCTTGCCTCTATTTCTGAATAGTAGGTTATTAGAGTTCATATGCAAATTCCCAGGATGGGAATTTGTCTCTCGTTGATAATTGATATAATAATATATATTTTTAGTGGTCCAAAGTCCTTGAGCTCGAGCCTTGTGTACGTAATTTATGTTTATTTCTTACTGTTATTAACTGTAATTTAGTTGTTGGCGCCTTTCATTGCCTTAGATTGAAGGGAGTGTCTCTCCCCATTGCCCCTCCATAAACAATGCCCTCTCAGGGTTCCTTCTCCTGTATCCTTGCCCAGACATTTCCTAGCCTGTCAAATACTGTCATTTTATTCCTTACAGATCATTCACAGTACGTCTCCTGTTGCACACACAAATAAGGAACAAATGCAATCAGGATGCATCATCGTTTAGCATAACAAATAAAAGCCGATCTGTGCAGATTTGCCTTAAAGTGTCTCTTAATATGTATTGTCAAAATGTCTGAAGATGTCTCTTGCTCGTAAGCATTTAATTATTTGTGACAATTAAACTAATATTCAGAGAAGGAAAAAAAAAATTAGGGGATTAAATATTTTCTCTTGTCAAAAAGCTAACAAAACGTCACCTGGCAGAGCAAACTCTTTAAATTTTGTGTTTCAAGCAGATGTTAGAAAGGAAAAAGCACCAGAACAAAATTACAGGGCCTGGATTTGGTATGGAATTTCAGGAAACTGTATTTTTAAAACTAGACCAAAATTTAAAGGCACATCATTAAAGTATATATCAGTAATGAGCAGCTGAATACTTGATGATTAAAAAAGGGTTTCTATCAATTTTTAAGTCAGTGCTGAAATTTATGGCCAAGGGCTGCTCTGACTGAATCAGGGACTCAGACCTGGGATTTTCAGCCTCGCCTGGTTTTTGTTTTACTCGTGCATGAGAAAAACCAGCTCAAATATGACAGCACAAGTCATCAGCCTTTTCTGTGGTTGGAATTACAGATGTATTTTTTTGTTTTGTTTTTTGTCTGACGAGCTCTTTCTCCATCTGGGTTGTTCAGCCTGGAGAGGCAAGGTGCAGTGGGTGGGGCAGGACAGGTAGCCAAGACTCATGCCCAGGGCTCAGCATCTTCACCTGCCTGGCAGGACTTAAATGTGGTAAAAGTTCAGATAATCAAAAGGGGGAAAAAATAGGGAAAATCTTGAAAAGAGCAGAAAGCCAGCATGGTCCTTGAGAGCAGTGTTGTGTGGATGTGGGAGCCCTGGATAGCCCAGGGCACGGCAGCAATAATGTCTGTATTATGGACTCAACAGTTCTTATAGTCCAGATTGTTTGGGGTTTCCTGCTGAGAAGTTTGATTTCTACTGGTTCTAATGATTCCAGTTCCGAGCTGCTCGAAGCAACCATTTCCATTATGAAAATCTGTGTTTTCTTTCTTAAAACGTTCTTCCTGTAATTTAGGGTAGGACGTTATTTGGCAAAAAATTAGAAGACGTTCATCAGGGTTTATTTCAAAGCTGTGGGACCACTGAGCTTTCTGGCAGTGACGTGAACATTTTTCAGCGATATCTTCTGCTTTCCCTGAGAAAATCCACCCAAATTTGTCTGACTTATAAAGCCTAAAAGTTGCTGTTGCCAAAGAATTTTTAGAAGGTGACACAGCATTCTCCAACATGCCATCCCTACCACACATGCTCTGTTCTTGGTTTCTCTTTTTCAATTACATCCCCTTAAAAACCCTTTGAGCTGGACATAAGTAGGACAATGGCTGCAGGGGCAGCGATGGGTCCGAGCTGAAGGAGAATGAAGAAAAGGTTTTGTTTGTGTTTAGCTGGAGCCCAGGCTTGGAGGGAGGAAGCAGAGAAATTTAGGGAGCAGAACAAGAAGGGACAGAGAGCATAAAATTACCAAATATCTCCAGAAAACAGGGCTAAACTCGTGTGCATGACTTTATTGCCTGGTCAGTGTAGAGCACCATGGTGACCACGAGCTCATGCCGGACTTGTCCAGCAGCTCCTGCCCGGATCAGCCCTGGATGTGGCTCCATGGGTGACTCCCAGTTGGCTTTCCCAAAGCCTGCACTCATCCACACCTCATGGACAGAAAGGATTTGTGCAGGAAATCCATCCAGCCCAGCTGGGGAACAAATCCTGCCGGGCCGTGCTGGGCTGGCAGCGCCAGGCCTGAGGGGCCGCCATGGCTCGGTGGGCCTGGCGCGCATGAGGCGGGACCTTTTCCTGTGGAGAAAAAGTCAAAAAATCCCCTTAAAATTGGCCAGAGCTGTGGCCCCCATGTTAGTTGAATGGCAGAGGTGAGATCTCATCCACAGGCATTGTGCAGGCAGCTCAGGAAAAGTGCAAGACACAACGGAAAGGAGGAAAATCCCGATTCCTGGTGCAGGAACCAGGAGAAGATGATGGCGGGCAGGCACAGGGCCGCCCTTGGATGGCAGAGCCAACAGGAGAGTGGAAGAGCTCAGGCTGCACTTGGGAAGGTTGGTGACCCCATATAGAATGTGTGGCAATGGTGTATTTGGCGTATTTGATATATTTGATGTGTTTGGGAGGTGTCGGTGTGTGGGACACGGGGGTTGGTCAGTGATGGCGCCAGGCCTGGCACGGCCGGGGTGGGTCAGGCTGAAGGGACCACGGGCACTCCGGGCAGTGGAGTAGCTGTGGTACAAAAGCACCTCAGAGACAGCAACAAGAATCGTGCCAGGAGTTTCAACCACAGATATCTGCTCAGATAAAATGCTTGTTAGTCTGAGAGCTCCTCTCTTGCCCCAACATGCCCGTGGTGGAGCGCTGGTCCCCGGGTCACTGTGTGGGTACCTGCCCTGGGCCCCTGGGGCTCTCATTTCAGTTTTACTCAGAGCCAGGGGTTTATTTTATTTTATTTATATTATTTCATTTTGTTTGCTGCCCTGTGGGAGTTTTTTTTCCTATAAATCTGATCTTTCTATCTGAAAGCCAGTGACAAAACTCGAATCAGGCTCAGCAGAGCAGGTTGCCTTCAGGTTATTGTACTGGTTTGTGTCACCTCCAGCATTTACGTTTTAAATAACTAAAATCCTGAGAATGTTAATCTAGAAAACAGTCATTTCTGCATTACTCTTTTGCTGTTTTGGTGAACTTATTAAAGACTTTACAGACTTGTGATTTGGGTTAAACAAATGTAAATCATGTGGAGAAAGAGTTGCAGGAAGGCAGAGGAATGTTATGATGCCATCAACATCTGGGTTTCCATTTGTTTGAATTAGGGACATTTTACCTTAATCATTCCCAAACACGTCTGCTAAAATCCCTTCTTTCATTTTTTATCACCTGTGAGGTACAGCCAGGCAGAGTTTCAATTTGTGTGTGTGTGTTAGGGAAAAAGTGCTGAAATTTGTTGTTGCTGCGAGTATATGGACAGTCTCACTTTTATATTAGTCCTCCCACTTTATAATTGTTTGGAAACATTCTGATTCAGTTAAAATGCACTATTTCCAACATACAAAGTATGAACAAGGGAACAAGGGAGTGATTACGAGTTTCTCCAAGGAAATAAGCATCTCTTAGCCATCATCCTGCAACTGGGAAAGTTCTAATACATGACATCTCTCTAATGTAACCTAATAATATTTTTTTTTAAACAGTGATGTAATGGGGAGAGTGACCTGGACTTTGTAAAAGTTCCCCTACTTACTTCAGATTCCCAAGGGCAATGTAACATTCTAGACAGTGTTTTATATGCCCTGATTAAAATGTAACATATTTTTGCATTTCCTGTGCAGTGACCTGTTAGTGCTCATAGACAGAACACTTAAAGAACAGTTACAAGGAGACATTTCCAAATGTGCCTAATATGGGCGAGTTTTTATAACATTCTTATTTCATTTGAAATTGCAGCTACAGCAGGAACCATTCAGACGGCGCATTGATTTAACTTTTTAATCCACTGTTTTGCTACGTCAAGTAAAATAAATGTTTGTTTTTAGCTCCCTTTTTTTGCATTGCTAAAACTCGTAACTACTTGCTTTAAGCTCGGGATTCTAAAGGGAGCTACATTATCTGAGATTTAAAGCTTGCTTTTTGTAGCTGCTTTCTCACAACTCCCCCAAGAAAAAAAAAATACAAAAGTACAACTTTAGCAAAAAAGGGCTTTTATATCTCTATCAATTATAGAAACACCAGCTGCAGTAGATTACAAGGGTGTTTGGCTGATTGTGATGTTGTGTGGGGGAAACTGTCACAAGGAGCTGGATGCTGTTGTCCCCAGCAGCTCCGGGATGCGGCTCAGCTCCCCGGGCTCAGCTCCCCGGCAGGGCTGGGGTGGGCAGCAGCAGCCTGCCCGGGCACTGCCAGGCTGGATGGAGCACATTCCCAGATGGAATTTGTGTCACTCACTGCGTGCGTGTGCTGCTCTGAGAGCTGGGGCAGAGCCACACAGAGACAGAGCTGGCCCAGCACCTCTGGGGACAGCCGCTCCACTCAGAGTTCTTCTTCATTTCTTACGTCTAAGATACTTACTTTTGCTTTCTTGAAGAAGAAAGTGGGGGGAAAAGGCACCACGGAATAAAAATTGTTTGACCAGCCCATAAAGGTAAAGCAGCTGGAGGTTGTGGATAAAAGAATTATGATATCAAGACAGCAATGCAAGATGGGCAGTTTAGGATATTTGGTGCTGTTGAGCTCAGGAAAAAATAATGTCTCAACGTGTGTGCAGGTCATTGTCACTCCACTAAAACCTGGCTGCGAGGGTAGCAGCCCAAGGGCTCTCAGTTGGTTGTGACTTGGTTACTGTGTCATTTATCTTCGTGTGCTTTGGGTCACTCTGGGAGGACGTGGTTGGGCCTTGGTTTATTTTAACAAAGAGAATCTGACATAGAAAAGTTCTGTGTATACTTTACAGTGAAAATGCAATTTTCTATTTTCATTTAATCCCAGGAATGTTGGCATTTTCCAGGCTGTCAAACAAATGAGTGCACTGGAGGACAGTTAGATGTGTCTGTCTAGTTCATCTATCTAATCTACCTCATTTCTAATGTGCCCATCACCACAGTGTCTAGGCAGAAAGTATCTGCCTTGCTTTTGCTTTTTGTCTTTATTGGCTGTGGTAACCTAATTGAGTCCTAAGAGCTTTCGGATTCATCTGCAAAAATAATAACAAAAACATTATCAGAATAATGATTCATATTTGTACTCTTACTCAGAATTTCCCTTTCTCTTCTGAGTGTATTTGGTTAGTGGATTACTGTTGTTTTATCTAGAAGAGGTTATGCTTTAGAGGTGTATTAAATTGGAATTTTACTTGAGTCAGCAGTGAGTCAAAACTTCATTTGGCTACTAAAGTGAATCCACTCATGTTTTCTAACTTCCTTCTGCTTTTCTCTGCAGAAGTTGACTTCATTTACTCAGCCACCCAGTTTAGCATCTGCATCTGTTCTCTGACCCCTTGTCATATAAACCACAGGTAAAGGTAATAAAAAGCAATAGCAATCTTGGCTTCAAAAACGTTATCTTCCTTTGGAAGCCCTGGTTTCTGTTACATTTAACTGCCTCTCTCTGTGCCAATTAGCTAAAAAGGCATGGTAGGACTGAAGCGAGTGGTTTTTCAGGAGCAGAGGCCTTGCTGGGGGGAGATAAAGTGCTGCTGCTGATTTGCTGGGTCTGTGCTCGTGGGACCTGCCTGGGCACCTGGGGACAAGGTGCTGCAGGGCCCCTGGTGTGCCAGCCCTGCAGCCAGGCTGTGTCACTCACTGGGCACACTTCCTTTAGAAACAGCATGTGTCACTCACAGGGCACACTTCCTTTAGAAAGGTGCTGCAGGGGCATCGCATGGCTGTGTGCCACCTTCTGCTTTTAAAAATGGGTCCCAAGGAGTGATTAGCAGTCAATAAACTGGCGCTGGAGAGGCTGAAGAACCAGCGTGGTGCTCACTGAGGGAAAGAGTTCACTGAAAACACTGCAAACTCTCAGCTCTAATTGAATTTGATCTCAGCTGTACAGTTACATACAGCCCCTTTTCTACTCCTCTCCTACTTCTGTGGAAAGTGTCTTTGTAAAGCTGCTCCTCAAAGATAATTTCATTGAGAGCCAGACGTTTCATACGTGACAGTGATTTCTAATCCCATCTGGACTGGCAGATCGCAGATTCCCGGCCCGTGGCCTCAGCCTGTAACACGAGTTCACACAAACACAGTAAAACCATTGCTCTGGCACTTCAGTTTGTCCTGAGCGATTGAGTAAGAGATGGATTGCTCTTTGTAAGATTTAATTTCATCTTCCGGGTATTTGCAGTGGACGAAAGTATGGACATGATTACATTTCACAGGTTTTTTCTGTGATTTAGAACAAAAATTATTAGCAGAGCTGGCTCAGCAAGGAATTTCTGATGTAATCTATACCAGTTAGAGGCAAGGGGTGTGGTAATAGGGAAAGAAAAAGGAGAGCTAAGTGTTTATCCCAGTTGACTGAGACAGAAAACAGGACTGGCAGGATGACAAACTGGCATAACCTTACAGTAGAAAGTGCAACAAATCCAACAAAAGTTCCAGCTATAATGGGAGGTTTTAAAAGTCTGGGAGAAGAGTTTCTTGGTGCATCCTACAGCACAGCTAAAGCAGGCAGGATGAAGATCCACACCATAGGGTTTCTGTAGGTACTGGGGCAGAACGTGTCTTAAACTGGTGTAAGGAGCTGGTTTTCAGGCTTTAGGATGGGGTTGGTAGAAGATGCATAAAAAATATATCAATGCTAGATACACAATCACTTAATTTCCCCTGTAACAGTACTGTAAAACATTTTTTCATCAGCTCTGTTAGGAACAATGACAGATGAACCTTCAGCATTTTGGAGGCTTTCTGCAGCTCAGATACAAGTACTTCATACTTCTATAGTTTCAGGAAACTACAAAAATTACAGAATTTCCCAGGCTTATAGTCCCACCTTCCCTGTGATGCAGACAGTTTTCCTTATCCCTGTTTTTACCACAGGTGAGCCGTGGCACAGGGTTGTTTAATG
>VWZP01009913.1:1749871-1789871 GCA_013396995.1 Dicaeum eximium | reverse complement strand
CACAAAGAAGTGCAAGAAAAGCCTTTTGTTGGAAAGAAATGTTAGGATTTAAGCTTCAAAACTTTGGAAAATACGAAAGAGTACGGGTGTTATTTGTTCTCTAGTGGTCCATCAACTGAATTTCTAAAGGGCTAATGTGGAAAAAGGTGTGATAAATCGGTGCATTTGTGTTCAGTGCTGCTCTGGAGGAGGAGAGGAACAGGCTGTACTGTAGAAGTTCAAATGGAAAATTATTGCCTATGCAAGAGGGGTCTGTAATTACCAGGAAAGTGTGAAATCTTGTGAAGATAAATTGCAATAGATACATACGTAGATCACAACATTTTTCTGCAGCGTCAGCCACTGAAGTTCACATCTCCCAGTTTCATTTTGAATTTGAAGTTTGAATAATTCCAAAACTGCACGGCCAAACTCTTTTGAAATTTCCAAATTTCATCTGCTTTTGATACAAAACTCTCAACCATAAATTGACTTCACACTTCGTAATGAAACTCCAGACTCAGTGAATATTTGTGCTTTTTGTTTTATTGTAAAAGTTTGCCTTCCTGTATGAAAGTACTGCTTTTGCCCCTAAGGCTGAACTTGCATGAACCCAATTTAACAAATTTGCTTTAAATAACATTTCAGTGTTCTCTGAGTGCTGCTACAAAGGAAATTGTGTGGTGAGTAGTAGGCTCTGAATGCCCTACAAGAGAAGAATGCACATAAGCAGGCAGGCACAGACATCTTTGCTGTTGTAGTTGGCATTTTCAGGGAGAATCTGAGCCCATGCATCTCTTTTCCACCAGAAAATTGCCTGTTTGGCAGTGGTTTGAATGGTAGAGCTCCACTGGAACATGAACATGAAACAAGCTGTCAGTCAACCACTCTTTAATGTCTCTGTCGCCCCAGTTCCCTTCACGTTAAAAATTCGTTTATTTTCCATTGGAACTGACCATCACTTCCAATACTGCATCTTTGGAGTCGTTTCCCCAAATTGTTCTTTTGGGCAAGAAATCTAATAACAAATGTGGAAAATCAAGTGTGAACGCCTCCTTCCCTAGGCTGTCTTATTGAAATAACATTTCATGCAAATAATCTCATTAGTGTAAAGATTTTGTTCCCTAGTTCCTACCGGTAACTGAAGTTCACATGATTGAGCTGTGAGCTGCTGTGGAAGACAGGGGGATTTGCAGGGATGGCCATCACAGGATCCTGCATTAAACAGGCAGAAAGCTGCAAACCCACAGCCCTGGAGACTGCCCCTCGCTCCGGGGTGTGCCCTGTGTGGGGAGTCACAGCCCTGCCTCGGGCCAGCCTGGCATTTGTCAAACCTCTCACAAGCTGGGGAGGGGGAAAAAAAAAGTGGATTTAATGATAAATAATAATGCACTGTCTCCGACATTAAAGGACATCATTGGCTCTCTTCTCCATGGTGTAAATCAAGGTAATGTGTGAATCCTTTAAAAGTAACATGGAATTTAAAATGGAAAATATGAGAAGCAAGTAGAATTACTGCTAAAATCCTCCGTTTATTATCTAGGTGTGCTTAATAGCCTGCTAGCTGATGAAAAATCATTTGCTAACCCCAAGGAATGGTTCATTTTCCAACTCAATCATTCAGCCATGCATTGGCCAGAGCTTTTAAAAAATATACCTTGTATTACTTCTTTTGTCAATGTCTGGAGATAATTTATAATAGCAATAACTTCCATTAACACACCTACTAAGCAGTTTCCTTAGAACAGGTAAGATTTGCGGTGGACTTGAGATGTTTTAATAGCAAACCAATTATCCACCAATGATTCCAATGGTTTAAAGTGGGTTTGGGTTGGAATTCATTGATACTGTAATTAATAGACTCAGTTGTTCTGTGGTAATCAAGATCCTGGATGTGGATTGGCAGGTTTGTGTCTGATGCACCTTAAGGTAAACCTACATTGCCCTGACAGTGCACTCACAGCCCTGAATGAACAGCAGAAAAGGGGTTTTAACATAATGACACTGTTCCCACTTGCTTCATTAATAATAATTTGGTGTTTCTGCAATAGATTTTTTTGGCACGTGCAAACTCTTATCAGAACAGCTTTTCCAGTTGTTCACACAGCACTGAGCCCTGGGCAGGCCCTGCTGCTGCCCCACACCCGGGTGCCCTAACCCAGTTACACCTCAGCCTCTCAGCTCTTTGGCAAGGTGTAACTGGCACTCTCCTGGAAAAAGAAACCCGGGGTCTATTTTCTCCCTGTACCTGGGGGGAGGTGTTTAGGGCAGTGGGGTGACAATACACCTGGTTACAGCAAACCTGCTGCCACTCCAGTGCCTGCCACCCTGGGCATGTGGCCTCTCCTCTTCCTCCTTGGCCACAACACCCACACCCCGTGCTCCCAGCAAGCTGACAGGTTGGAGTTAGTGCACAAGGTAAATTCAGACCACCTCCCTGGTCTGGTTTACCATTTTGTCAGGTGAGCACCAGCACGAAGCAGAGGAAGGGACAGGAACATGTGTGGAGCAGATCAGAGAACATGGAAAACTTCTTTTGGTGTCAATTAACCATTGGATTTGCTCAGCTGGGTACTAAACAAATGAACCCTCTGTCACTTAGATTTAAAGAGGGGAGGCACTCCACGAATGCCCTTAGCAAAGGAACTGCCTTTTGTAGATGTAAGGGTTCCTACGTGGTGCTTTTACAGGACATTACAGCTTGAAGTTTAACAAGATAGTTTTAAATTCTGAATATTTTCTTTTGTTCCTTTGATACCAGAAGTCTTATTAGTGGGGGAAAAAAAGACAAGAAAAATAGAAGCTAAACCTTGAGCATCTGAAATCAGCTCTAAGAAGGTATTTTTCTTGCTCCTTTGGATAAGTTCACGTGTTTTATCGCTTGAATCCAAGTCAAAGATGCTTTTGGAAATCTGTGGGATTTGTGCAGAGCAGGGAATGTGTGCTCTGGCTATTGATGCTGCTGTCCTACAGGTTTGCTGGGTGCTGTTGTTGTGCTTAGTTGGGAAAGCCCTACATCAGGTCATGTGTGCTCTGAGGGGTTCAGGGATCATAGAGGGATTTTTTTCAGTTTCTTGAACATGATTAGATTTTTTGTAATTTGCATTTTTAGCCACTAAACAGTGATACATTATATTTAGAAAATGAGATGCTCTGGGTGTTAGCAAGATGTCACAGTGACAAATCTTACAAACACTAATACTGAAACCCATCATAGTCCAAGTCCCACTTGCTGTATTATACCTTAGTCTGTGGTTTGGGAGGGGGAAGGTTCTGGTTATCAAGTCGTCACTGTTCAAATGCCAGTTTTTTGCTCAATTTTAAAACAATGTGCAATTGTGAAAGCTGTGTTTAGTGGTTATGATACTTTAAAAAATAAAGTACAAAGAAAAAGTCACTTCCCCAAAGGTCACAAATAAGTCACAGATTTGCAGTTTTGCAGTGTGTCTTTACATACATTTTGTACTTACGGAGTCTGTACAAATGTACAGGCAACACCTAATCAGGGAGAAATATATCCCGAGCTCCCTGAGTTGGTACCAGTAGTGTTAAGTGTCTGTCAGAGTTTCTATTGTGATCACCCTTTCAGGGATTTATCACTCAGCTCTAAAACCTGGCTCCAGGCTAAGAATTGGCATGCAAGAAAGCAGATTTGGTTTAAAGATACATTGAAGCTGCACAAGTGGAGAAAGTCTCTCTCTGGCTTCTCAGGTCTGTGTTCAACTGTGTCTGAGGGAGAGCCCGGGGATTTGAGGCTCTCTGCCTTCCCTGGGGAAGGGCTCAGGATCGCAGCTCCCGGGATCCCTCCTGCTGCAGGAGCTGCTCATTGTCAGTGCCAGCCCTGGGCTGCCCTGTCCTGTGGAGGATTTAGGGGCAAACATCACCCTGCACATGCTTAGGAAGCACTGCTGGTATTGCACAGTGGTTCATTTTGGGTTGGAAATCCCAGAGCCAGGGATGGTTCAACATGACCAGGGTCCAGGACCTATTCCTCTAATAATTGAAACATTTCTTTGGTGTCTGACGTTAAAAAAAAAAAAAACCACTTTACATAATGTATAATAACATCTGCACTGGAGGTAAAATAGGATATGTTCTGCAAAGCAGAAACTGCTTTCTTATGTCTTCTGGGATAGTAGAGCCACTGCTTGTCCCTCATGCAAGACTCACGAGATAAAGCAGAGGCACTTGGTATCTGGTCATCTGAAACTGCATTTCCTCTTGTTCCTTCCTTTACACTGAGCTTTTAGCCTGAAACTTTTTCTCTGCAGTTCCCATCTGGTAAGTCCCTCACCACCCTTTTTTCATTCCTATTTTATTCTGCCCAAAGTGCAGTAAGATTTTTGGAGAGAGCAAAGAAAAAAATCTTTGCACTAAAGACTTTATAATCTTTAGATTAAACCCTGTAGAGCTCCCATTCTGGCTGACATTTGAGATCACAATGAGTGTGCAGGAGCTCCTCATTTCCAGTTCTTCAGTCAGTATTCAGTGGGCTGAAGGCTCCTAAAAATACACATTAATATGTTAGAGACTATTGTGCTGTCTAATGGATCTTCCATAAATTGTAAGAGGACTACAAGCTTCATTTAAAGAAAAAACAACAAGAAACCAGGAAGCACCAAACGTTTCCATGTTCAAAGTCTGGGCTTTGCTGCTGCCAGCTGAACAAACGTGGAGTTAAAGCTATGTCCCAGCCTACATCTGTAATCCTCCCAGGCACGGGAGAACAGACTGGGAGCGGGGTGGCAGCACCTGAGCTCAGCATGCTCTGGATTTTAAGGAGGGATGGGGTTGCAAGACCTTTCAGACTGCTGTGACCTCCCAGTTTTTGTGTGAGCTGTGCTTCCATGTGGTTACCCCATGCTCTGGGGTGTGATAATGGGGGAACAGCCTGGGGTGCAGTCAGTGCTCCATTCTCATCGTGGGTGTGCTATCTGCAGGCATTCACAATTCACTCTGAGCTATTCCAACACATTCTATACCAAACCCATTGATCTTTTCTTTGGAAAATAATACAAAGTTATGCATTTGTTTTGTATTTTTTTAATAAAAACCATGGTAAATTTGTATATTGTAACTGCTGGAAAGATTTTGGAGTCTTTGTGTGCTGTGATATTTTGGTGTTAGTTGACATTACTGGAAAGAGGCAGCACAGACATATCTGCTTTGTTAAAGCTGGGATTTCTACCAACCAGGGTTTCTACCTTTGTCTCCAGCAATCTCTCAAGGCTGCATTTCAGACTACACATTTTTCTAAGAGGAAACAAAGCAGATAGCATCCTTTAGCAGGCGTAAGTCCAACAAATGTCAAATTCTGAACAACATTACTTTGTGTCTCTATTTAACATTAAAGCTGATGGCTTTTTGACAGGTTTATAGCTGACAACTTCCATAGCCAGTCATGCAGTTTGAGCTAATTTGATGAATCAACTTGATGTTCTATAGTCCCAGTTGGCTTCAATAGCGTATGTGCTCAATTTTCTGCTGGAGGTCAAAAATAAGCTTTGAAATTTGGCTAATCCCATCACATCCACAGAACATGTCTGGTGGAATAATCTTTGGACATGAAGCCTTGACTAATGCCAGAAATAGAAAGGAAAACTCAGTAATTTCATTAGAGCCATCAATCCTGAGTTGTGTAGGCACAGCAATCAGGGGTCTCATGTCCAGCAATTTACATGGAGCTTTCAAATGCTTTCATGGTCAGGGGAGGAGGAGGAACATTCCTCAAGCCTGGGTCTTGTTCTAGAGGAAAATGGGCCTTATTGTTAAAGTACATTTAGAACAAATGTAAACTGAATGAGAGAATGCCAGGATTTTCTAATTACATCTGTCCTGAAAAGATGGGCTCTGCCATGGCAGTGGTAGATGTTAAAATGCCCTGGACTGGGCTGGGTTTAAGGGGGGAATTTTTGTGGTAAAGTCATTACCAGTCATGAGATTTAAAGTGTCTCAGATAACCAAGCAGCAGTAAATGCACTGAAAACTCAAACACAAGATTTGACAGATTTCCCCAGTCAAAGTGTTTGGTCCTTATCCATTTTTAACAGGTTTTAGGCATAGAAATTTCAGACTAACTTGATGCTTGCACTTTTGGGCATTAGCATTGCTCCAAAGTGGAAACTAAAAGCTTCAGCTTTCACAGTGGCTTGGCATTGAAAAGGCACAGAAATAACTGCTGCCATGTTGTGTCATGCTTTGGTAAAACAACTCTGGTCCAGGAAGGTTCCAGTGCCACTCTCCTTGGTTGTGCAAGGTTCTCTTAAGTACAAAGATTTTCTTAAATGCAATGACAATTTGTTTGTCTTCTTCTGCGTGGAAGCCTCCTATAAGTCATTCCCTCAATCTGAATTACCTGATTTGGGACTTTGGGTCATGTAAAGGTTTTGGTGTGCACTCCAGTTCAGTTGGCAGTGGCTGGAGCAGAGAGCAGGGCTGAGGATGGAGGCCTGCAGGGCTGTCCTGATACAAGGACTCTGCCAGAGACACCCACTCTGCACCTCTGCTTTTGGTTGAATGTGCCTTGTTGTGATGAGAAGGAGCAAAGTTTGGACACCATTCCTGTCCCAGTCCTTCTGGGGGAGGCAGAACTCACGAGGGTTTGTGAGGGGACTTCCTTGTGCAGAGAGAACTGGCCTTGTCACCTGGATGTGCGCACACACACACACACACACACACACACACACACACACNCCCACCCCCACACACACACACACACACACACACACGTGTTTTTGTGTGCATTTGTTTAATGCAGGAGCCACTAGCACAGGAAAAAGGCATTTTCCTGGCTGGAGAGCTGATCCCAGCCCTGCTCCTGCCCGTGCCCTGTCCACAGCAGCACGTTCCCATCACTGAGCCCCTTCACCTCCCTCCTTCCCTGCTGCCTGACACACACAGCATCCAGCTGAGATGAGTCATGGTCATGGAGCTGTGTTTATTAGCAGGATGAACTGAATCACCAGATTGGATGCAAGAAAAGTCTCAGATACATCTATAGATACACTGCATGTGTGTGTGTGTGTGTACGTACATTTGTATTCTATTTCCAGGGATTAGAGCTGAACTATTACTGGCACTAAATTAGGCAGCAAACAGATCTAGGTCTGCTTCTCTCTCTTTTTTTTTTTTTTTTTTTTTTTTTTTTCCTCTGAGTAGTAATTCACATTACATCAAAGGAGTGGGTTTTTAAGGAACACTTTTGATTCTTAACTTGAATTTGTAACAATTTAGATGATTTACAATGGGAGAGTCGTTTGATAAGGAATGACACAGAGTCTGAGCATTTATATGAATACCAAACAATTGTAATGAAACCTGGAGATTGGACTTTTCCCTATCAACATTTCAGAACATTTAATTCCCTTTTTCAAACTGCCTTCTTCTTGGTGTACATAAATATGTAACATTAACCTGGGTTCACCTTTGCCTGGTAGTAACAAATTGTTCTCTGTGTATCCACAACCGATGTTCCTGCGGTCAGCCTGTTTTCCTCAAGTTTGCCAGTGTGCTATTTCCACTGGCTTTTTTCGATTTGGGCATTTAATGAGAAGAAACAGCTAAAATCGGCTGCACTAGATTTGTGTGGAAGAGCAGCAGCGTGGCTGACTGCAGAGCTGGGGCTGAATTGTGTCAGCAGGGCTTTGTGGGGCCAGCTCAGCATCCTTTCCTTGCCTCCCAGTCTGACCCCGCACCGGGGCACGGGGCCAGCTGGGAGCAAACCGGGCCCTGGGTCCTGCTCCTTTTCTTACAGAACCAGCAGCTGTTTGTGGCATCAGTCAGGGAACTTCAGTCGCTGTCCTGGCTGGTCCCGGAGCCTTCAGCAATACTGGCACAAAAGCTTTCAAAAATAAAGAAAAACGAGGGGGTTGCTCTCAGTGATGTGTCCCTGCATGCATTAAGTGATGTTTTAGCAGTGCTTTAACACCTTATTGATGATAAGAGAAGGAAATGACATTCCAGCACAAAAATCCCCTGGACTTTAATTGGCCCAGTCTCAAGGGGCTTTTGTGGTTTTGCCTCCATTTTAATTTAAACTTTTCTATGTATTAGTTTTTGGGAAGTTTGGGACCTGCTTACCAGGTAACCTGATCAACACTATGACTCACTCCACACTTCAACAAAAAGAAAACCAAAATGAGACAGGGAGGTGGGGAAAAGCTTTCAATGTTAATGTATTTATATTGGTTATGACATTTCCTTCCAGAAAATAGCAATTTGTTTTCTATGCATTACAGAAAAATCTGCATGCCTGCATGATCAGCTTGGTGTGTTTCTCCTGGTGTTTCTGGCCTTCCAGGGGCCTGAGGAGCTGAGAGTGCTCTGGGATTTCCCTGGCTCGAGGGTCTGAGGTTTGCTCTAGAGAGCTCAGAGGTGCCTGCATTGTGGAGGGCATGTCCAGGGCGGCAGGGAGAGCAGAGAGAAGAGAAGGAGGCACAACTGAGTGTCCAAAGTCTACTACAGGGCTGGACATGTGACTAAAGGAGAAAGAAATTTGCTGTAGCAGAAGGTCCCTTCCTCGCCTGTGTTTTGATGTATCTACAGTGCTTTGTCTGCTTACATGTTCATAAAACATTATGCATTTGAAAATAGCAGCTTTCCCAGTGCCATATGCTGAGAAATCTTAAGTACAGTCTTAAAAATCATGAGTGGCTTAGGGACTTAATATTTTTTTTAATAACACATATCGGATTCTTACAGTTTGCTTTCTACTTTTAGAGCTGGTATGTTCTTGATTTCAGGCTTTTCCCTGTGACCATAAAAGCTGCATGTTTTCTTTTGGTTGTTTTTGTTTTAAATGAAATATGAGAGGCTCACAAAGCTACAGGACTGGAAGAAACAAGCTCTAAAGACAAGTACTAACTATCCTGAGACCAGCGATAAAAGAAGGAGAATTGGCTCCACTGAAAAATGCTCCTGATTTCACACCCAGCCCCTTCCCAGTTCCACAGCTGATTTATGTGCAGCTCCCAGGGCTGTGCACACTGAGACCAGGGGAATTCCATGGGCAAATGGCCGAGCAGGAATACCTGGGGACAGTTATCCCTTTTCCCCAGGCACCCTTGGGATGTGCATGTTTTGCATGGACAATTGCAAATTCCATGTATTTGCACATTTGTCCCATAACAGTTGGCCAAATATTTGCTCTTAGCAGTTCCTGTTGCTATATTGTCAAATTCCTTGCTAGGCTGCTTTGGCATTTATATTCCATACACTTATGTAGGCAACCATAATGTAAATATTTTGTGGACATATATCCTATCCACACACCCTATTTTTCAGTTCTCAGTTGCAGGTGTTCAAAAGGAGAAGGCAGTGGTTACCCAGGAATTTGGGATCAACAGATCCTGTTCAATAATCTTCTGGTGAGTGCTCAGAAATAAAAGATTCAAGGATTACTGGGTTTTTATCCACTAATTCACTTCTACTACTCAGAAATGTAGGCAGGAATCTTTGGTGACCTAAATCTGCCCAGAATACAACCTAAAGATTTGGGTTTATACCAGTTTTCCTCCCTGACTAACCTGCAACATCCCATACAGTTACCACAAAGGGACTCAAATCTATGACAAAACAAACATCATTTTTCTGTTTGCACCATCATATGAGTATGTTTTCCTTTTTTAATCCAAAAAGGAAAACCATTTATAAACCTTTCTGACTTAGTTAGGCTGAAGGTGTTATGGAGAGCTGCATTCAGGCATTGAAGGACAAAAGTTGAGCTCCAGTCCTTGAAACCCCCATATGGTAATTCTTAAGTTTCCTTTTTGCATACGTAACTAACAGATGCTGCAGTGCCTTCAGATTCCTGCCATACCTTCCAAAATACGCACAATATTTGCAGCCATTGGAGCTCTGGAGATTGTATCTGTCAGGGCTGGCTGCACGTGCAAGAAGCACGATGGTAAAATATGTGCAGGCATGGAACTGCATGGACAAGGAGCTCTGTGCTTGAGCCCTTCAGAGAGCCTGACAGTGGCCAGCTGAAGGGTGAAAGGGTGATGCACTCAGGAAACTCTGTCTGCCCCTAGAAAATCAGGTGACACCAGTGTATCATAGACCATTCTTTTGTCTGAGCTGCTTCTGACTGGATCTCGAAGTATCTTCTACAGTACAAAGGGAACAAAATGACCTTGAGGCCCCAGAGCAGGTCAGGGGCTCCTTGGGGTGCATTTGACCCAAGTGTGTTTGGGTATGGTGGCCCTGATGCCTTCTACACACAAAATATTCACAGATAAATAAGGGGAAAAAGAATATTTTTTGTTCCTTTTAGTGAGGCTGTGGTGGTAAGAAGGGAAGTGGTGGCATTCTTTGAGCCCCTGATCTTCCCAGGGATATCTAGTTTGACCACACAACATGACTTGGTTGCCAGTTTGGTTGAGAATTTGTGATGTGGCCCCACCCCAGCTGGGATCACAAATGTGTCTGTGGCAAATATGTGACAGTTGGTTATGTGTTGAGGGAGCGTTTGAAGCGTTAACACCAGTCTTCTGCATTTGGTTGGCTTTAACGTTTTAAATCACAGAAAAGTTCTTATCCACATCCTATTGTTCCTCTGTGGATCTTTACCTGCTGTGTCTACCTTGCCATGCCAGAGGAGCGGCATTGTCTGCTCTCACAGCTCTGAGCTCTCACACTGAGCAGGAATTCACAGCCTTTCCAACTTTGGCAGAGTTTTCGAGGTGCAAAACTTCGTCCTTTTTTCCCCCCTCTCTCTCTCTCACTCTCAGGGTGTGAGAGGCTGCAGAGCCTCTGCTCACACACCCTGAGCCCCAAAGCCGGGTTTGGGTTCCAGGGACCCGACACTCGGAGTGGCTTCCTCGTGTCACATCTATCCATGACTGCTAGCAGGCCAGACAGATCCAGATTTCTGAAGACTAAATTAAACTCAATTTTCTGAGTCAGAAAAACATGTTTGTTTCTTAGTTACTGTATGATGTGCTTCTGTGTTGACTTGAAATGTATTCTGTAATCCCATGCATATGTGATTTCTTTCTTGGTACTCCAGAGTGCACTCTATAGATAACACTTTCATGGTATTTTAAATTCCTATATCTTGACTGTTTTCAGAGAAATGAATATGATTTAACCTTCTTTAGAGCAAGGATAAACTTTGAAATGAAAACTAACATATGGTCTGCATGCTATTTTTGTAACTTTATTTTATAATTTCTGAGCTGATTTGGAGAGCTGATTATTATTTAACAAGTGAAGCAGGCTGTCAGAGCGACGGCTGCAGTGCTGCCGTGGATTAGCCCTCAGCTCTCCCAAATCCAGCCGGAGGGGAGCCCTGCAGGACAGGGGCTGGAGGTCCCTGCTGTGGCAGAGCTGCTTGGGGACAGCTCCCTGCTCGCCCCTGGAGTGGCTGGCTGCAGCCAGAGCCTGTTAGTCTGTCACTTCTCCTCACACCCCATTCACTCACTCCGTTTTTTTGTTAAATATACTGCCTGTCACACTGCATTATATTTCTTCATGATCCACTGCATTTGCTGTGGGTTTCCTTGAGGAGATCCTCTGTACTCCATACCAGAAGACCTTTCCTCCTTTCCTCTTTCCCTCCCCTCTTCCCAGCCGTGCCTTTCCTGCCTGTGCTCTGTCCCCCAGATGCCAACCCTGGCACTGCACAGGAGGTCCCCAAACCACAGCTGGCTTCCCCAGGCTAAGGGACCCATGAAATCCACTGCTAAATCACCTCGAGGCTATTCTGGTAGGAATTCAGCTGCCTTCCCGGGAGTCTGCAAAGTATAAAAAGCAAGAATCCAGAAATAAAAAGCCATAAAGGAGCCTTCCACCTTGGAGAAGGCAGTGGGTACAGTGCAGCCACTGGCCTGGCTAATCTGTCGGGGGAAGCAGGGCTGGATAAATCTGGATGTGCTGTCAAAACATGTGAGGAATCCATTTGCACATTACTATGGAAATTTTTTCTCAAACAAATACTTCAAGTACAGATGTCTAAGTGTTGCAGGCCCTGCTATTTCATCTTTTGTGTGATGTTGTCTCTATTCCCAGTAGACTCCAAGACTACACCTCAACTTCACTGCTCCTGCATACAAATATTTGCCTGAAATATATAGTACATTGTAAGGTCACTTGCAAGTACGCCTGGAAAAATCAGACAGAAAAACTGAACAAGTTTTCACAATTGAAATTAAGTAGGTCAAGAATCCATCCAGCTTGTCTGGTAATGTGCTCCTCACGCTAATGAGATCTGGAGAGAAGAACCCCATGTGTGAGGTTGCCAAGGTGAGCAAACCTCCTCATTACAAACCCAGCAACAGCAGTAGCAGTGCCTGAGTTTTGTTTTATCTTTCCCCAACAAGGCGCTCGAAAAATGCCTTACCCTGCCTACGAAACTTTCTGCAATGGGTAGAAGTATTAACTTCTGTAATTAACTTCTCTGATGATTACAGAATGTATTCCTTCATCTTAATGGGTGGGATGACCAGGCAAATAAACTTAGGTACTTACCTTTCGCTTGTATCTTCACATAGATAAGAAAGATGTATGAAGTGATTAGAGAATGCAGGATATGATGTTTATCCCATCCCTGATTATTCCATAGGTGAGTTAAGACCTCATTAAGACTTTGGTGTCAGGTCTAGTGCTGACTTGCATGTTGGATAAAATCATTTCCCATGGAATATAGGTTTTATGAATCATGAAGATATAAACCCCGCCATGGAATAGGTATTATAGAAAAACAGTAATACATAGTCATAAGGATATATAATTATATGTATGTGTGGGTATATATATAATGTTTAGTCTAGACATCAGTATAATTATGCACAATAAGAAGTGACATCTGAGATTCATGTGTGTTATAAATCTTTTTGGAAAGGGAAATGGTTAAGTCTGGGAAAATATTAATTTTTCCCAGCATTGCTCTGCCTCAATGCCTTTTTATATCTGAGTTGTGAAAAGAAGACAAGGCAAATCCTTTATTCTTGAGCCATTTGCTTTTTGTGTCCATCTTCTCATGTGGTCCAAAGGCCACCAGTTTCTCTCTAATGTGCAGATGAAGCCAACTCCTTTGTTGTGCTGCATCAGAAAGCAGGGAGCTCGAGGCTCAGGGCTGAAAGCCGTGGCTGCATGGTCTGAAAATAGAGCTGGCCACTACAGGCAGTGTCTGATTCCTAATGGAACTTGTTGGCTTGCTTGGAGAGGCAGGACAGGACATGAGAAGAGCAGAAACGTTAAAGAAGTTATCTCTCAAATATTCACATTTGGCTGGGAAATGAAGGGCCAGATTTCAAAACCTGGCCAGCATCTTTATGCCTGTAATTTGCAGGAGAAAGTGAGTGGAGTTAATTGGGGGTGTATTTTCAGCTATTTATTTGTCTTAAGAATTTAATTTTGGGGAAAGAAAACAGACATTTTAGTATTTAATATGTGCTCTCAATTCAGTTCCAGAACTGAACCTGCAGGGCTGCAAAAGCTGGGAAGGCCCAGATAAGGGCACCATGAAAAGGTTGCTCCAAATAAAAGCGTTCAAGGTTAACAAATTGCAAGGCATCTTGAACAATTTAGCCAGCAGATTGCCTGTTCACAACTGTATTTTCTGCTTTGCTGCCTTTAACTTGCTTTGACTGGTGTTGAAGGTTCAAACCAGTTGGGGACCACACACAGCTTTATATAATTAAACATTAAACTGGTTAGCGGGGTTAAAACTGTTAAATATCCCAAACTTCCAGAGCGTTCCTTGAGCAGCGTGTTTATCTCATTTGGCACGTTATTTTAAATATACCTAAGAAAACAGCAAATGCAAATGCCACGGGTGACAGAGGCACTGCAGAGAATAAGCAGAGGACACAAAGCTGGGGCACTGCAAGTTTGCATCTCTGCAAACGAGGCAGGGAGATTCACAGGCCACGACAACTCCCCATGCATTCAGCAAATTCTTCTGACAACAGTGCAGGAGGAGGCAAGTGCTTTGTTGTGCATCCTCCTAGAAATATTACAGACTGCAGAGCAAAGAAAACACACAGGGGCGGTCAATATTTTTCTTGAATTTACTCCGAGCGGTGGAAGCTCTGCCCAGAGTATTCCATTTATGTTTGGAGCTCTGCACTCTATCATTGTGCTGCTCTGTAAAGTAAATTTATTCCTGAAAAAGAATAAAAGGCTTTCCTCGTAGCATATAGTGATGCCAGGAAGGTCTGAGGGATTCACTGATCTTTAATTTTTAAAAAAAAAATTTGATGTGCCACCCAGAAAATAAAATAATAATTTCCAAGCTTTATTACAATTTTAAAAGTTTGGAGTTTTTTTAATATATTGGAATTCAAAGTGCTCTGTCATTTGCAGATGAAAAGTTTCATTTGAAAAATAGACAAAAACAGTTTTCACTTGATAGGACTTGAGGGCCTTTCAGTTGTTTTTCCCCGCATAAAATCATTTACAAATCTTACCCCTCATCTGTGAATAATTATGACCTTGAATATCATTTTTGGTCAGCAAGTTCTGTGCATGAAAAATTCCTTGTGGCCCAGCACCTGTAGAATGTGATTAAAGCTCTGCTCCATGTTTGAGTGGAATGGGAGGGCGGGTTTATTTTTGGAATAATTCAGTGCTGCTGTGTGAGTGTGTCTGGAAGGACCCAGAGCAGGGAGATCTCAGCTCTGAGTGCCCCAGCCCAGGGAGCTCTGGCTGCAGAGCCTCACCAAAGAGAGCCAAGGAGGGGAGCCAGGCTCCTGCCCAATTCCTCACTCAGCTCAGCTCCATGCCTGGGAATGGGATGAGCCAAGGGAGAGCAGAAGCCAACGAAAATAATCTGCCATTATTTTCATTATTTCCTGGTGGTCTCCTGTCACTCTGTATATCATTTCATTAAACATCTTTGTCATGCAGTGTAGAACTTGGCTCCAGCTGCTTGGGCTTGACTAAGGAGTAGAACCAGACCATAGACTCAGTTTGGATTTTCTGGTTGCACATTTCTGGCTTCTCCTGTGCTCTAACAAAAACATTTTCTGTTGACTTTCTTAAAAAAAAAAAAAACCAAAAAAACTACACACACATTTCAGGTGAGGTTTTCTTGCTGCCCTAAAAGTGGTTTGCTACCAAGTCATCCACTGCTGGCTGCTGTGCCTTTGTCTGGAAGGTTGTTAGGAAACTACGACTTCCAACAAAGTATTGCCCAGAGAGGTCATTTCCCTCTCTCCTCTTTCCACACATCCACAGACAGGGCTAAATTTCACTGCTTGCCTTTCCATTCCTGCTGCCTTTGTACCAAAAAGGTGAAAAGTCTGTTATTACCCAGAGGCAAAAAGATCCTTTTCAGTGTGAGGTACATCTACCAGTTGATTATTAGGAATAAGAATGTTGGATAACACTACAGATGAAAAAATTTCATTAAAATAACTGATATTTTGAAAAATCTGGTAATCAATCCCACGGACATGAAATTTAGAGTAGGAAAAAGTAATCTTTTCTAATGACCACTTGGTAGATATTGTCAGGAGGGAGCCCTAAGCTGGGAGCACAGACAATTTTTTCCCAGGAAAAGTGATATATACTTAGAGCACTAAGTGTGGCTACCAGTGACACACAAATGCTTTCAACTTTTAAACCTATTTGGCTCCATTCACGAGATCAGTATGGTGGTTCAGCTCATTAGCATTTGAGCAAATTTGTTACACTTTTAAGGAGTGTTTTCAGAATGGCCTGACCCGTGGATGCAGTGAATTCCAGATGCTAATGGCACCATTTATCAAGGCAGAGCTTTTTAACATAATGCATAAACCTTTCCTACATGGGAGTTTTACTGTGCATTCAATTCCAGTGCAATTCACTGCTGCGGGCAGAGGAAATGAAGAACTCCAGCAATGTAAACACACGAGGAAAAGGCTCTTAGATCCGTGTGGCTCCTGCAGATGAAATACTTATTTCCACAAAATTTGTCTTCCATTGTAACAGAGCAGGGTAACTGTGGGTGCTCTGGAATTAAATTATCTTTCTAAGGCTTTTTGTGTTTTTCCTCTCTGAAACATCTGAGCATCTTGTACTCTATCAAAGCCTCTAAAAAATCAAAGGATCTTATTTGTGAGGTGAGCTTAAATTGCTTTTGTGAGGGACATGTTTCTGTTTGCTGTTTGTTGGGTCGTGCTGCACAACAAAGCTCCTGTTAACTAATATTTTACTGTTATTTAGCCCGTTTGCTCTCTGTAGCTTTCTGTTCAGATACCAGAATCCTTTCTTCTCTGGGATGTTTGGAGTGGTATTAAAAATAAAAACCTGACCATGCAAAGGATTAAATCCCATTATTTTGAGATTGATTATGTTGAAGCCAATATTAAATGAGAAACAAAAATAAGGAAAGAATCAAATGATGTAATGTAGTCCCTGTCTCCCAATTTACATTCCCATATTCTAATATCTCAAAATTTTCCAGTCTCCTTGACATTTGGAAGTGATCCCTGTGAAACCAGCTTGATGTCTGCCGTTCTGCTGAAGCAAACAGCAATGACCACATTGCTCCCATTCCCTGGACCCAACACTTTTCATCTTTCCAGACTCTTGTATCTTGTCAGACTGAGCTGACACTTCAAAATGGAACAAATGCACTTAAAAGAAAAAAAAAAAAAAAGTGTTGCACATTCCAGTTCTGGAAAGCAATTAAGTATACACTTAATTTTCTCTTTATTCACAGTTTCAGTGGAGGGAGCAGCTCCACTCTGCAGGAACTCCCAGCCTGACCAGAGCACTGTAGCTGTTGCCCCAGTTGGTGTGAGATCATGGGATTCTTTTCCTTTTCTTTCCCTTTGTTGGCTTCAGGTTCCCACCTCCTGTTATTTACAAGGCAGAGATTTTGGGCCCTAATGCTACAAATGTTCCTGCGTGTTTTAACTACAAGCATATGAGTACTCCCAAATTGAGGCCCTGGAACTCTTCACGTCTTAAGCACATCGTCTCTGATGCTGGAAATTCCTGTGCATATGCTTTTCCTTACCCCTTGGAGCAGTCTCATTAATTTCAGCAGGACCCACAGTAGTAAAGTTAAAACACATCCATAAGTATTTGCAGGTTCAGGTCCGTAGTGACATTTCTTGTCCTGCAATGTTATTTTATCCCTAAGCCTGTTCATTGTCAAAAAATGAATCTTTGAGTAATCAGGTCTCACAGCTCCCCTCAAACCCCTTCCTGGAACTTATTTTGTGTTCTTTTCTCTGGCAAGGCCTGTGGACAGCAGCAGGGCTGTCCTAAATCAAATAACATTAAGAATCTGACATGAATTGACAAGAGCCAAGTATGGCTTAGCTGGAGTTTAAACCCAGCTGAAGTGAAGACTTCTCTCTGCTGTAGTTCAGCTTTAGTCACACTCCTTGTAGTTGCTTAATCAGATTTTTTTTTTTCAGTGGTAGAAAATAAACTGGATGGGAATTATAAATGGGTGAGACTTGAATGGCAAAATGCTGGAATTTGTGCTCTTAAATGACCTGGAAGAGACACCTCTATTGCACTTCTTAGTTCCTTGTGTTTTCAGCATTTTACTCCAAACGGGTACTTGAGGTTTGAAGGGGATGATGAAGCATTTTCCCAGCTTTGGTACAAACCCCTTCTGAGTTATTGACAGCTGTGCTGTGTAGATGTGAGGAGCAGAGGATTCCCAGTCCTGGTCTGACCCCTGGTAACACTTAAAAGGTTCCCTCTGGGCAGTTCCCTCTGCCCCAGGACAGCAGAGACCAGGCTTGGTGAGGCATCATCCCCAGAGCCCGGAGAATTCCATCTGGTTCCTTCCAAAAGCAGCTGGGGGCAAGGCTGGGGGGCAGAGGGGCAGCAGGGCCCCATGGGCTGGGTGAAAGGCAGGAAATCCTGGCTGCTGCTCCTGGTGAGGCTTGGGCAGAGCTGGGCTTCTCCAGCAGGGTCTGTGATACCAGCAGTGCTCATTCCTGCTGCACAAATGGAGATCTGTTCCCTGTGTATTCCTTGGGTAGCAAACAGGGGAAAAGCAGATTAAAAAAAAAAAACAGTTGTGAGTTCTTCTGTAAACAGAGCTCAGGTGTTTGAACAGCTTCCATCCATCACTCATGGAGCTCTCTTCTGGAGCTGTGTCCAGAACTGCAGGTGCAAAGAAAACAAAACTTTTCTGCAGAAATGTGGAATTACCCATCAACACATCCAGCACGCTGACATGGATGTGGAATTGTGGTGGCTGTGCATTCAAAGCCCTGCCTAACCAGCCTAAAAATCAAACTGTAGCAACCCCATAACTTCACAACCCTCAGAGATAAACCACTGACATGGACTTTATGTTCCTGTCTATTAGAAGTGGGAAGCATCAGTTGTTCTAAATGGAAACACAGCAAATTACTGTATCTGAAACTCTGTCACTTGCTCCAAGCAAAGCTCAGACAAATTCTGGCTTATCTGAATGATTTCAGATAAAACTTCTGATAGGATTAACTCTGGTCTTTGTTCTCTAAACTTTAGAGCACTTAAGGAGAGGAGCTGGCAACATGGACAGTGTTTGATGATAATTGTAATAACTTCAGGAGAGGAAAGACAGATGCATATAAGGAAACTTTGAATAAACTTGGAATTTCTGGAAATTTTATTAGTGAATATAAAGCCTTCTTGCCCGTTTGTAGATAAGGACCTTGGTGTTTTAAAGGAAGAGGGAAATATTATGCATGGAAAGTAAGAAAAATCTAAAACTTACTTTTCCTTTGTGCATGAGAAAACATGAATGCTCCTGTTTTCAGAAACCGAATTTTTAAACTTTTAGTAACACTTTTCCCTCACACATTAAGCTGGTTTTCATATTCCCTGACCAAAACATGTTTGCCCAAGTATTGCATTTCTGAAAGTTATTTACTAAGATTTCTTCAGTGTTTTAAAATATCCAGGCTGAGATTCCAGCTTTGGCTTACATCAAATTTGAATTCTTCATATTTGCCATATTTTCAACTCCTAAAAGCAAGAGAGGAAGAAAAAGCAAACAGCAACCATGGAAAAAAAAAAAAAAAGAAGAAAAAAGGAAGTAAAATAATGTTTATTAAAATTTGTTTTCAGCTATCAATGAATGAAGCTTCATTAAATTCAGGGGAACTAGACCCACTTACATTAGCAGAAAATAGGGTCCTTTTTTCTCTCTTCTTCTCAATAATTTTTCCAATGCTATTTTTAACAGTCCTAGGGGGAGGCGGAAAGTAGGGTGGAAAACAGTTACAGCCATTTTATCACATTTTACTGCTAACAATGCAGTCCAAATGAAAAGAAACCCTGATGCTGTGCAGAATAATACATTAATCATCATCAGGCGTCATTCAGTGCGGGCCGTTCTGTGCACACCGTGGCAAACAGCAGCAGAGCCCTCGCAGGGGCACAAATTCCTTATCTAATCTCACCTGGGCTGGAGCACAGCACGGCCCCGTGGTGTTTGTCAGCTCAGGGATGGGGCAAACCCCACAGCAGGGCTTGCTTTGGAACCCTGAGAGATTTAGCAAAGCTTTCACCCCTCGAGGGCTGGGAGTTAAGGGGGTTACAGGCCTGCCCACACAGAATAGTTTTGCTCACTGACAGATTGGTTTTCCTTGAGAAAACATCACTGGAAAAAGAAAAAAAACCCAAAGGCACCAAACCTTCTTTAAACTGTTTTGCATGAGGAGTTAAGTAGTTAAACTTGGTTCATTTTGCTCATCTCTGGAGGATTTTTTGTCCAGCTCCATGTGAGTGTGCAGCACCCAGCTCTCCTCCAGCCCTGCTCCCTTGGGAATGTCCAAAGCCTGATCTGCCAAGGCAATCATTTTACATCTCCTGTGCTGAGCTGGTCAGGATTGTTCCACATGTGGGACACCCTCCGTGGCTCTCAGGGCAGGGATGGTTTCACAGCCTTTCCTCTCCCTTCCTGGAGTATCTGGAGGCTGCACATCCATCTCCATATTTTCCTTCTCCGTTAGGCTTTTCCTATAACTCAAACCCAAGAGAGGAAAGCAGTCCCAAATTATCCTAAATATACTGGTGCAATCAAGGCTCAAACGCAATATGGAGGGTTTCTTTTGTACCCTGTCATCTCCAGTAATTCCCCTTCCCCCAGGTTTTTCATTTGCCCATAGGTCCCACTCCTAACAACACAAAATTATTGCAGCTGGGAGCCAGAGGTAGAAAGATTAACAGAAGGATGGTCAAGAGATCGCCTAGAGATAATACAGAGAAGAATAAAATTAAGAGGCAGCTTCCAACTTGCTTGGATACTTGTGAAAATTTCAAGCAAAAATTATTGATGAAACTTTTCCCTTAATATTTCTTTCATGTGTCCCTCCCATTCTCTCTTGTTCTTACAGAGTGTATATGAATATATTTCTACTCTAGCCTTGCATCTGTCTCATAAATACATCTCCTAAGTGTGTGCATACTTAGGTTTGAAAATCCTCTTTGTAGAGCCCAGTAGTGTTTGTACTGTTTCCAATCTCCTCCATCTCTGCAAGATAAGTAGGTGCTACACTTATGTCATTTATTGCTATTTGTTTCTTTATGTTGGTTCCTCTTAAAGTGCTCTTCTCGTCTCGTAGCTCCAGGGCATCCTTGCATACAGTTATGATACATAAAAACTGAAAAGCACAATTTAAACTGCAGCACCTCATCTGCTCTCCCTGTTTGTCTGTATTTTTCCCTCTGCCAAACATCATATTCCTTTCATCCGACAATATAATATGATCCACCAGAAAGAAATGGAGCACAAAGGAGGGTGAGTCATTCTGGCTGAAAGGTTAGGGCCAGATCCTGCATTCCCTCCTCCAAAAAAAGCTCCTACACACTTGAATTAAGAGCATTTCCCAAGCTGGGAAACTCAGGCCTCAATCCTATGAGACATATGCTGGCATGGACAGGCATTTTTAGGTGCAGTTTGAGAAGTCATTGCCATTTCCCTTTGCTTGTGCCAGTTCTTAAAGCTCTTCCTTATTATTTGTTCCAGGAGTGCCAGATTTATTCCTAGAAGAAAGACCCAGATTGTTTGACTAACCCTTATCTGTAAAACAGTCACCGGGAAATTTCAGGGGGATCTCAGCCTGTGCCTTACAAAGTCCAGCTCAGGGCACTGAGTGGGGTTTTGTGGCACACACGAAGGATTTCAGTGCAACTCAGCAAAACTCCCCAAGGTCTCAGTGAAGGTTTTGGCTCAATCAGTCTGTAGCCCAACCAGGTTAATATTTGGGCGTTCAGAGGTCTCGAAGCAAGCTGAAAATTCCAGGAGTGCCAACCAGGCATGCAAAGCAGCCAGCAGAGAGAGTCCCAAGCCCTCTGGCCTGCTCGAGCACGTCTGGCTGGGGTTCCCATCCAGGTATCCCTGCCTGGAGCCCAGCAGCCCATCCTGCCAGCAGCTGTGCTCTGCTCTGCAGCGTGGAACTGGATGTGGAGCCAGTTCTCCCAGGTCCCAGGAGAGCAGGGTAACCACCAAACCTTTCTGCTTTGCATAGGGAGATATTAAAGAGGTGTGAGAGCAGATAGACAGACAGATTAGGGCTGCTGGCTGGGCTGCAGCTCCACAGTGTGGGAGCGTCCCTTGCTATTCTCTCCTAACGAATATTCAAATGTGGAGACAACGTGGAACAGTTTCAGTGGGAAAGGCTGGAGGATGCTCACCTTGGGCAGCATCTGGGGGTTTTGCCGTGAGAGGAGTTAAAATTCCCCAAATCCCCGCTCGGAACCGGGCCATGGAGGGCTCTGAACTCAAGTCTCCTGCACTGAAAGCAAATACCACACCCTGAGTGGGGAGCTCCTGCCAAAGACAGAGGTGTTGCAGCCCTGAATCCATAAGGTCCTCTCCAGGCAGCCCTATGGAATGGGGCCACGTGGGCACCTTTCCTCAGAAGGACATTTAACACCCACCTTGTGCATCTTGTGGCAATAGGGACCAAACTGCAATCGAAGGGCAAGGCAGAAGAATCCTGGTGCTTAGCACAATTTATTGGTGGAAACTTTGACATCTGAGGCTCTCCCAGAACAGCTGAGTGAGGGCTTTGAGTGCCTCATTTCAGAGTTAGTGACTCTGAGAGTGTCATTCAGGTGAACATGTCACTTCATGACCTTAAGCTTTCCAGGTTTTACCTTGTTCAGTCTTTTTAAATTCTCCCTGTAGCTGTTCTTCAGTGATTTTTTGTTCCTTCTGCTGCATCAGTCATACATCAGGTTGTGGCTACTCCCCAGTGGCTTGCAGAGAACAATAACATAGGGGAGAAAATATGCCCACTCATATATTTTGATTGTTTGAATTTCTCCTATATCTCCCTGGAATATACCTCTACCTGAGTGCTTATTTACATATTAATGTGCAAGTATTTTCAGACCCACGTATTTAGCAGAACTCAGAAACTGGGGAATAATCTGTAGATAGCACAAGTATATCATTTTGATTTACAGTCTAACATTTAAATGTTTTGAGGTCAGACCTCTGCGAGAAAATAATTCACAACTGGATCTACAGCCTCCACTGGCTGTACATTTATTGCCAACGAGCACAACACAGATTGTTTTTTACGTGCCTGCTTTTTATTGCCGTAGATGCTGTTGTAGGATAGTTCACATAAACATTTATATAGGGTTTAGAAAACAGTTGTTAGCGAGGAGGAAGCTCTTTCTGTTTACACAGCCTGGAACAAAGGCACCGCGCGCAGCTCCCTCTAACTGACATGTGGGCGGGCTCTTTTCAAGTCACTGACTGGAAGAAGTGAGTGTCTGAGATTTATTCCTGACAGGACTTAAATTACTGGTAGCCTGACACATTTGTGAACAATTACTAGACTCTGAGGTGTTTAAAGTAATGGGTACTGTTTGCTCGAGGGATGGGGAAGTTTCAAAACCATTAAAACAAAACAATTTTCCATTTGATTAGCAAAAAGCAAATGCATACATTTATTTTTCCAAAAAGGCACAGGGATATTTGATTTCTTAAATTATTTTTCTCTCCACATGCACGTGCTTAAAAATTTCCTTTAATTTCCTAAGCAGTAAGTTACCATCTCTTGGTACAAGCCCTCAGTCAGCTCAGAGCGTGAGACCTGTGAGCTTGCAGCCCCCAAAAGGTGAATTCACAGCAATGTCTCGGTTGGAAAAGGATCTCATTGTTTAGTTGTCTCAGATGATAATAACATCTACTTTTTTAGTTTTTAATTTCAAAGAGGAAAGGTGAAAAACTCTAAAATTTACTGCTTTACTCGTTTGACCACTAACCACTGTCAGTATTTATGGACAATAAACTCTGTTTAATCCTCTCCTTAATCTACATTATTTTATTAATTTATTTGTAACTCCTCAAGGTAAAAGTTCTATATATTCCCACTTTTGCTTTCAGTGTTCATGTACAGTGACCCCTTCCATTCCTCCTTACAAAACCTGGGGCTTTGCAGCTCCCAAATTTCTATTTTTCCATCTTAGACACTCCTGTCCCAACAGAAATATTGCACTGATTTATTGCACGTTTTTAGAAATCATCCTGCATGTGTGTACACACTTCCATCCCTCTTCCTTCATTAACCATGAACTGTTGAGCAGGTGCTGTCTCTGAAACTTGTGTTATTCTGATGTGCTATGAAGTGAATAAATTAAAACTCCATCCATCTGCTAATAACCTAAATAAAAGATTTCGATGGCGAACATAAATCAGGATTTTTGGAGGAGGCTGGTTAATCCTGCTTCACTGCTGGTCTCGGAGCCACATTGTTCTTCCTGGCTGAGTCAATAAAAATGTTTATACATTTCTTAGTGCAACAGGGCCACACAGAGAGCTGCAAGAAATGTTTGCAGTAGTGGTCAGCCGGGTGGGAGCTGGGAGCATTCCTGCCCTGCTGGCCATCCCAGCACTTGGATTCACCCAGCCAGGCAGTCCAGAACCACAACACTGATTTAACATGCTCATCTTTCACCAAAATAAATGGAAATTCTGCCTTGTTTCTCAGTTATTCTTCCATCCACAAGGGAAAGACGCTACTTTAAGGGAACAAAAAGGCAAAATGCTTGTGAAATCCCATTGTCCCTGTTAGACGTCTTCCCACTGTTTTATTGGGACTCCCAGCAATGTAAACAATGTAAACGTGATGGCTTTTCCCATGGGCAGCTCACTACCTCACAAAATAAGCCTTTTCCTTATAGTTACTTAATATTCCTCAGGAATGAAGATGCAGCTGTGGGTTTTGCTGGCCTTTCCAGGTTTCAGCATGCTCAGGAGCCATCAGAGCACCTTAATGTGCTGCAAAAGGCTTGGACATCCCATTGATGACTGAGAATTCCCACCCTTCAGTGAGATTGTTCTTGAGTGCTGGGAGAAAATCCCTTTCTTGCCACAGCTTCCTCTTGGACATTCAGGAGGTGATTTGGGAACTGGGAATTACCGGGGTTCTTTTGGTTTTGCCATAGTTTTGGAAAATTAGCAAGACAGATAGTAGGCACAGCTTCAGCCTGTGTAAATTCCTGCCTGTGCAGTGCTTGGTGTAGCACAGATGTAACTCAGGTGGAGCACTTGGGATGTGTAGGAATTGTTGGAAGTTGTTTCCTGAGGCACAAGTCAAGGGCTCCCAGTCTTGCACTCTGTCTCCAGGGCTGCATTCAGCCCTCAGTGGCCCAAATTTTTCTCTTAATGCACACCACCACCTACTTGTCTTTTACATCCATGGAAAATAAAGACATTCTGTGTCTTCCTGAGGTAATTTTCAAAGTGATTTGTGCTGGCTTTGTTATGGTGAGAGCTTCTGAAAATCCATCCCCTGTGCAGGACACTAAATAACATCCCTCAGCTAAACCACTGCTCCTCATTTGAACCCATATAGAAGAGTCTATAAACCCTACAAGGAGGGAGCTTTTATTCCCCAGTTCTTGTTTTCTGTGTCAGTTCTTGATGCATTGAGTAGTAAAATAATTTGTAACATGCTGTTAGCACAAAAGAATGAAAAATAATACCAAAAATAAAACATGAAACTGCAATGAATGCAGCTATTTTTACACATTGTGTTCTGGCTCAAGGAAATTTCAGAAGCTTCAGCAGAAGAACCCAAAAACACTTTCAGGGTCTCAATTCACCATAAGGGATGGTTTTCTATTGGTTTTCTAAATCTTCTTCATCTTGAGTATTTTGGGAAAAGGGAAAAAAGAACTGCAGATGTTCCAAACTTTCTACGGTCTCTTACAATTATTCGGGGTGGTGCCTCCTCTGTAGACTCTGTGCGGTTTTGCTCACATATTCATAAATTTTTCTCATTTGTGAGAGTCGCTGAATAGAGCATGTGAATTGTTTTACCCGGTAGGTGGTGGAGCAATAATGAAGCTTTGTGATTAAGTAGTGTTGGAACATCTTATCTGAGTGGGAGGCACCATTAGTAGTAAAAGTAATTACCTGTGTAGAACGCGCTGATTGCACTGAGCATGTACTCCATGACACAAAGGATGTCTTCTCAACTTTAGGGACTTCAAGAGATCTCCATTTGCTGCTAATTTCACTTTTAAGTGATAACACATAATTCCTTGGGTTTTTTGTTGGTTTTTTTGTTGGGTTTTTTTGTGTCAAAATTACAAATAAACTTTGCGAGAGCTCGTTCTCCTCATCAAAATTCCGTCCTTGTCATTGGGAGCTACAAAACGAGGATGAGGGAAATATCACTTGGAAGAAGTGGAGCTGTAAAGGCAGGGTTTGTTCCCAGGGTGGCACCAGCTTGGGATGTCCTCAGGAAGGAGCTGTGGTGCCCTGGTGTCCCCAGGGTGGTGCTGCAGGGAATGATCCCCAAACAGGACCTGGAGGCTGAGCTGTGAGCAGAGGGCTGAGCTCACCAAGGATCCCCCCTGGAGCAGGGATCTGGGGCTGAGCTCACCAAGGATCCCTCCTGGAGCAGGGATCTGGGGCTGAGCTCACCAAGGATTCCTCCTGGAGCAGGGATCTGGGGCTGAGCTCACCAAGGATCCCTCCTGGAGCAGGGATCTGCTGCCACTGAAGGCATCCCCCACTCACACAGAATCTGTGGTGGAATACACGCTGTCCTGAGCTCTCATTTCGTAAGCATTCATCCATCTGCCTGACAGTTTCCAGCAACTTGGGGAATAAAATATTTAGATACGATGGAAATAAGCAGCTTCCGTCATAGAAAAATGGGTATTTTTTTGTATTTCATCTGTAGATTGTACCTCTGGTAGTTTTTGTGTCTCGTTTAGATGTGAAATTAAACCTTTCTGCACATCTCTACAATTTTAAAACCTTCTGGCTACTTTGGAAAGCTGATAAAAAGTCCTGGGATTCAAAGAGGTCCATGACTTTTAGGATAAAAAGGAAAACGAAGAGCATTTCTGGTTTGTTTTAGATCTGATGCAAAGCCTGTTGGAATCACAACAAAGAGACTTTGCCTGGTTTTTAAGATTAATATCCGTGGTTTGAACACAATGTCTGACATAAATGTGATTTTGCCAGGCTCCCAAAAGCAGCTGAGCACGTTTGGAGCGTGCAGGGCCGGGGCTGTGCGGGGCATCCCTGGCCCACAGGTACAGGGAGTGCAGGGAGCTGGGAGCAGAGAAAAAGCCCTGGGAAAGAAAGGGCTGCAGCTCCTGTGCTCTGGAATGACTCTGGAGGCGTTTCCTGTGCCTCTCCGGGAGGATGTGAGCTCACAGGGGCTGGGACAGGACAGGAAAAACCATCATGGAGGTGACAAACTGTCACTGCAGCGATTGGTTCTTTCTCCATCAACTTCAATCTCTTCCACCTATAAAATACCAACTTTTGTTTAAGGAATGGTGTAGGTTCACTCAGCTTTTATCCCCAACTTCGGGTTTTTTTCAGAAGCTTTTTTTTGGCCTGTTTTTCTGCCATTTCTGAATTACGGTTCTAATTTTTTTCTTTTTAAGTCTCCCAAGGGAACTGCCTCTGTGTTTGACCAACCTGCTTTGTTTCTTAAATATTTTCTTTTTCTCTTTTTCGTGTATTTTTAGGTTAATCTGTGATACAATTTACTCATTTTATAAATCATGTGACCATGTCTGAAAGTATGAGGACAAAGTTTAAGAGTCTGGAAGTACTAAAATTGCTTGAGCCACAACAGTGGAAATGCATCTAAATAATCAGACAAAAATTAACTAGTGATTTAATGATTAAAGTCAGCCCAAATATGAAATTCATAATTTTTTCTTTGCAGAACTGAATGCAACATTTTTTTCTTCGCTTTTATTTCCATGGGCCTGGGCTTTTGATGAAAAATAAATGAAAAATCCAAAAGAATATAATTCTAAATGAATAAGATTGACCCAGTTTTGTTCAGAGCTGTGCAACTGCATGTTTTGGGGGGGTCAATTTTGCAGACACAAGGTTGGCTTCAAATTGAGCCTGAGCTTGTTTTGTTCTTCCTCCTGTTAAGCAGAAGAGCTGGAAAATATTTCAGCAAAGCAGCCTGAAATTTAACTGAGACCAAAGTCAGGCACATTTTGCATGGAGATTATATTGCTGTAATTGCAGACAGCAATTTAATGATTAAAAAAATTATTGTGAATATCTGTTGTTTGTTGCTGGTGTTTACAGGAACCAACTGCCTTCAAGGACATCCAGCAGACAATTCCCGGCCCTTAGTGGAAACAATGAGCAGAGATTTTACTCACACTGAGAACACAGGGAGATAAAATCTGCAGACTTTAGCATTCTTTTAATGAATCCTACTAAAATTCAGGAATGCTCCTCCTCTGCTTGCTACCTTTCAGTATCCTTCAGGGATATGTTTGATAACCCAGCGTACATCCTTGTGCTTTAAAGCACAATAATATTAAAATACCAAATTTACTCCTTGAAGTAAGATCCCAGACATACAAATTATGTCTAGCTACAGAGTGTAAATAAAAACACCTTTACCTTATAGGCAGGTAAAGGATAAAGAATTATTAATGGCAAAATTTC
Organism: Dicaeum eximium; assembly: GCA_013396995.1. Lineage (NCBI taxonomy): Eukaryota > Metazoa > Chordata > Aves > Passeriformes > Dicaeidae > Dicaeum > Dicaeum eximium. The sequence continues at coordinate 1,762,039 of VWZP01009913.1, read as the reverse complement.
ATGTTGTGCTGAGATTCCATGGAAAAAGGCAATGGCTGACCTGGCTTCCTGATGAATCCAGTAAATTACAGATGTGCATTACACACATTGGAATTTTGGCTTTTCTGAAATGTCTTCCATAATTTGTTCATTGTCTTGTAATTAATTCAGAAAAATATGTTAACATTTTCAGAGATGCAATGGCAGATCTTAGATTCAAATTTGCTTTTAGGTTAATCTAAACTGCTGATAATGAAATTCAAGTACAGCAGAAGGTGGTGCAGTAATGTGCCCTAAATGTGCCCAAATATACAGGTAGATGTTGGTCTGAGCAGATTATTCCTGTAGGGATCATGTGTACAAGCAATTGGGCAGTTTTGGTCAGGAATTGTTTAAATCCAAGGAATCTAAAACCCGAAGAAAGTTCTGGATCCCTGCAGAGCCACATGTGCCCTGTTAGCCCCAACAAAAACGCCACGGTTTGTGTTGTAGGAACAGAACCCAAATGGGGAATCTTGATTCACATCCATTGCTCAGACACAGAGGAATGTAACTCTGAGCAAGAGCTTACACAGGAGGGAGAGAAAAATGAAATGTGATGTTTTGGTCCAAGCGAGTTTGTTTAAGAAAGAAAAATTGAAAAAGCATTTTTGGCAGTTAAAGTGTTATATGGGTTTACAGCCCTTTTTGGAAAATGTGAGGTTGTCACAATCAATATTGTTCTTGATCAAACTGAACCACAGACAACCTTCTGAAAAAAGAAGCAGACCCTGATCTCTGGACCAAGTAATGAAATTTGTGATGGAAAAAAGACACATCCACCTGATGTTCGTTAGTGGGGGAAATATTGACAGAAATTGTTAGCATGATGGGAAATGCAATTACTTTAAGCAGTATTTGAACATGAAGGGAACAGAAACTTGATTAGGGAAATCATTTCAGATATTCTTTTAATTCTTTCTAAATCCAGAGGGCCCTCCCCAAAATCCCAAGGACCAATCACCCTCAAACTGCTGCAGTGTAAAAGGATGCTGTGGTCAGGGGAGCAGGACACAGATGGGCTCCTTGAACTCCTGGCTTTTCCAGGGCTTTCAGCACCTCGTGCTGGGCCAGCCTTTTGTTCACACTGAAAAGCATCTCTTGAGTAATCCAGCAGGATCTGATTGCAGCCTGATGCACTTTTCCATGGGAGCAGATGAACACCCTTCCAGGGCAGTGAACCCGGGAAGGGGATGCCCACCCTGTGCTCCTTTGAACCTTTGGGGATAAATGGCATGAAGTTGTGTTTGAGGAGCATTTGGGAACGTGCAGGGAAGGAGGAGAGGCCAACTGAGCTCAGCTTTGTCCAAAGAACAGGCGATTCCTGGTCCCTTTGAGTCTGGTTTGTCACACTCCTCCAGGAAGGGGGAGGAGAGGCACCTCTGGGGCAGGGACCTGCAGCCTCCCAGAGGGGTTTGGGCAGTGGCTGCAGGGGGAGTCAAGCACAGCAGGGACAGACCTGCAGCTGCCCAAAGTCAAGAAACCTTTAGGTCTCCTCTAGTCCCAGCCATCCCCCGGCTGCTGCATCAGCTCTGGGTTTCCATGGGAGCTGCCCCTGTTACTCCAGCCCCCCATGGAAATCTGGGGGTGTTGTGGGAGAAAGGGGGGAGCTACCTGGGCAGAACTGTGGCCAGCTTGCTGAATTTAGCACCCCAGCTCTTCCCCGGTGTTAATATGGAGATCAGAGTCAATAAAACACATGGAGGCAAAATGTATGACTCCAATTTACATTAAGGAACTTAAAAGTTGTGAAATATGTGAAGAACAAACTGTTGTGAGAAAATAAGTGCCAGCCTTCCTGCAAATTTTATATCTGATTCTGCAAGCATGGGAAGTCTTCAGCGCTGTTCCTGACTTGGCTGCCAGTTTATGTGGGAGGGGAAACAGCCATTTTGCTTGAGGGAAATATTTTTTAAAAGTTCCGTGATGAGAAGGGGTTTTTGTTTGTTTGTTTGTTTTTGCTTTCCTGTATGAAATGAGTTTTGCAGTTGAAATTGCTGGTCCAAAGGCTGAATTGTGCCTCCATCAGCTTCAGCTGCCGTGGGACATGTGTGCTTCTTCTATGTGGAGATTTTGGCAAGTTCGCTTTGCCTGCATGGAGAAGTGTAGACACACACACAGACATTGTCTCTGTGTTTGGATAAATGTACACAAATTTCAGCTTTCATCTGGACTGCATTTTTGAAGAAAGTGTGTTTCAGGCAATGCATTGTTCCAGTTTCAGGGATTGCAAAGATAAAGCACAAAACCCCACCAATTCATGGAGAAACACAAATCTTCCAGCCTCTGCCTCTCACAAAGGGGCATTTTTGTGTCTTAAACAGGGGCAGCTTTTTTAAAAAACAACTGCCTGTACAGCATTTCCCACATTGGAGCTTCAGGAGCGAGTGGATTTCAGCACTCGGGGAACAAAATGAAGTGGGAAGTTTTTCAGATGTGCTTTACTGGGGTTCCATCTCCTGGGAACAGGAGGAGTTTGGGAGTTTCTGCTGAAAATCTGCCTTTTTCACGTAGGTGTTGGATTGGAAGCTGAAGCTCTGAAAATCTGGCCTCGGAGGCCTATTTTTAAAATATGGTTTCTGCTTTTTCAGACACAATTTTGTGATCCCAGCTAATTAGGAGAACAGCCATGTGGTTAGACATCTGAGTGCTAGTCTTATTGCTTGGAACAATGACCATGGGAGAAAAGCTCCTCCAATGTGGTTTTGTTGTTATTTTGGTTTTTTGCTTGCAGAATAGACTGGAATCTGCTTTTCAGGCTGCATTGGGCTCCATTTGTGTTGTTATAACAAATAAAGGAAGACTTGCTGATGGGCTCAAATAAACCTTCAATTGAAGTGACATCTCTTTTTTTCAAATGTCACTTGCTCCCTCCACATCCCCGGTGTGTTTTCAGACCTCTGTTACAGGAGAGCTGCTGCGTGATCTCCTTCAATTTACCATTCACTCATCCAAAAACAGGGACACAAAAAGCTTTTAAAATTAAAATTCAGGTTTTGAAAGCAGTGTTAGTCAACTTTCCGGATTCACGGCTTACTTGAGGTTGACTCTATCATGCTAATAAAATTTGAGGTTTATATTACAAAGTGACTCCAGGAGACCTCAAGTAGCAGAGTGAAATTAAGGATGTTAAGAAATTGTATCCTCAGTTGACCTCTGTGGAATAGGAAGAAAGAGATCAAGGGCAAAATTTATTCTGTTTTGTAGAATTTGACTTGAAATTTGCAGGAGAAATATTCCATCTAAGCAGTGACATTGCAGCAAGTACTGCCATTGATTGGCAAACTGATCCATCTGATGTGTGTGTGGGTTTCGTGGAGTTGTTCAGGGAATTAGAGCCCATGCCCATGCAGGGAAGAGAGTACAGGCAAAAAATATCACAAAATAGAGCTGCAAACTCGCAAGCCAAAATTAAAAAGGAAATATTGCAATTTTGTGTGGTGCTGGTTTGTCTCAGAAAGCCTCTCATTATAAGCACAGAGCAGCTCTGAGGTTTGTTACTAATTGCTGTTTGTGTCACCAGCCTGGCTGTCCCCAGGTACAGCCATAAAACCAAAACACAACCCAAGAGCTTTGTGTCAGGATCACAGAAAAGTGAGAATCACTCCCTAGGAGGAGGCAGCTCCTCTATTGCAACAGCTGCTTTTCTGTCACCCTGTTCTTATTTCTAATCTACCCTGGCTAAAAATGTCCCCAGCAGTTCCTCTGTCCCATCACTGCGCTGCAGTTTCCTTCCTATCCGAGTTATTCCTGGGATAGAACAGCATCCAGTGGGGATTGAGACCTCCTGGAGCAAGGCACAGAATAAATACAGAGGAAGATACAGCCTCTGTCAGCGGGAGGTTACAGATTGTCAGCAGCCCTGAGCAGGAGCAGATTCCTCACTGCAGTCAGAGGCACTCTGTGTGGGCACAGCAGCCTCTCTGCAGCTCCAATAATGCAGCAGAGCAGGAGCAGAGAGAGGAAAAGGCAGGAAGCAGCAATGGGCAGATGTGTGGTGGCTTTAGGAACCACCCCAGCCACTGCAGAATATGGAATACTTGATGATTTCAGGGTAGGAGAGGCCTAAACTGGAGAATCCCACGTGCCTGCCTGCACGTGGGTGGTATCAGGTGTTCAAGTGAATCCAGGGTGGCACAAGAGCTCCACAAAGGCTGATGTTGGCTCCTTTGGGGTGGCAGTTCCTCCTGGAAATCACTGTTAGATGGACCTGGGGAGTGTGGGAGGGATTGTGTGAATGTGTCTGTGGGGAGCGTGGAGAAGGGAAAGAAATCCTTGTGGTGGCTGCTGGGGTCTGGATGTGGAGCTGCAGTTAATGCTGGGTTTTATTGGAGGTAATTTCCATTTAAGATATTGCTAATATCCTGCTAACTGGGAGAATTGGCTCACTAAAGCCAGCACAAGGTGAGGATATAATGCTGGGCAAAATGAGTTTTCACTTGCTTGCATGCACTCTTGTTGTGACACACTTAGCAGTCTTCCATCTCCACTGAAATCAGTAAAAGCTTTCCCTTCATTGTTCCCTTCATTCTGTGCCAGAGAGCCAAGGGTCTGGCTCAGACCACTTGAAAGTAAATGGGAAATTTGGGTTATATTCTGGGCCTCATTTAAGGTTTGTGACAAGTGAAGCCCATGGCACTGAGCTGCCTTCCTTGTGTCCCCTCTCCCTGACAAGGTAAAAGTTGTTCTCCCCCTATCCCATGCTCACTTCCTCTGTGAGGTGTGCCATTCCAGTTGGATTTTATCAAAGAAATCACCAAAAAGTGAAACAAGCAGATGTTTTCCAAGCCTTCCCAGCCACATCTGGAGTCCCTGTGCTGTTCCTTGCCATATTCCCCTGGCTGGACCCATCCATCTCCGTGCCACTGTCACTCCAGCTCTGCCAGCACCCACGCTGACTGCCCGGCTTGAACATCTGTGTCAAGCATGTCAGCAAAACAGGCAGCAAAATCCCTCCAAAAAAACAAAAATCCAGCCCTCTGTGGCTTCTCCAGACTTCCTGGAGTAGAGCAGAGCTCTGGTGCTTTGCATCTTTGCTTTCCACAGCTCAGTGATGGCTCCCTGCTGGAAATCTCTGGATATGAACCAGTAAAAGAGCAGGAGGGGGAAGGTCAGATGTGCTTCCTGCGCTTTCCACACGAGGCTCTTCAGGGTGGGAGTGTCTAAAGGGTGCTTGATTATTTTCATCCCTTTCCTTTTGCTGTGGTGGCACTGACCTGTGTTAAATCAGACACTGAAGTAGGCACAGGTAAGCACCCAGGCAGTCCCAATCAGAAAGGAGGCCGTGGTCTAGAAAAACTAAAAAATAATTAAGGATGGCACCTATTTTACAGATGGGGATTGAAGCTGAGATTGAGAAACTTGTTTGAAGTTTCACAGAGCATAAATACAGTGTACCAGGACAGAGATAAGAATTAAAGTGTGTCTGCCCTGAGTATTACAGCTCTGCTCTGCATTTCCCCCAGCATGTTGCCTTATCCCAAAACCTCTCTCTTTTCCTACTACCAGAGTCCTATCTGGGATTCCAGCATGTTAGAGATGTCTTTTCTCACAACTCAGTCATGTCTAAAATAAAAAAATGAATCCTTCAAGATTAAATCCAGCAAAGGATTTAGGTACTTAAAGGATTTAAGCAGTATTTTGATACTTAAATGCAAAGTTGAGACCAGTGAGATGCTGCCAAGATACTGCATTATCCTGGGAAGTGCCTGCATTCATTTGGTTGCTCAGTTTGTGATCTAAAACGTCTTAGAAAGCTGAAATTTTTCGCTCAAAACATTTAGTGACAGTTTTCTGCTCAACAGGATTGAATATTCCTGCCCCAGCTACCTCCATGAGCACGAGCAGGGTTCCCAGACCGACCTGTGAGTCTTCACCTGGTGGTGCTCCAGGACATGGGACATCCCCTGCCAGGCCGGGGCTCAGCACAAATCCAGCACCTTGGCCCTGCCTTTGAATCTTGCCAGCCACAGGAAAAGGTTCTCAAAGTCTTCCCACCACCCCAGGGTCCAGGATATCGGAGCTGTGGAGTTACAAACCCAGGCCTTGGGCTAGCAGCCAGGGCACTCTGACCAGCAGGTCTGCAGCCCCATGGAGGTCTGGGAGAAGGGAGCTGCATTCATCCATCCATCCATCCATCCATCCATCATCCATCCATCCATCCATCCATCATCCATCCATCCATCCATCCATCCATCCATCCATCCATCCATCATCCATCCATCCATCCATCCATCCATCCATCATCCATCCATCATCCATCCATCCATCCATCCATCATCCATCCATCCATCCATCCATCATCCATCCATCCATCATCCATCCATCAATCCATCCATCCATCCAGCCAGCTCCAGCACACCAACAGCCCAGGAGATGGTGGAACGAGCTCCTGTTCCCTTCTGAGCTTGTCTGGGAGGTCTCTAACTCCCTTTGCACTCACTGTAAAATAACTCTTTGTCCTCTCTGTTGCTGGGAAGCCAAAGAATATGCTTTGTTTGAGACTTTCCAGGGGGAAAAAAAAAAAAAAAAAGGTTTCAGAATACCAAAGCTTCAAATAGGAGCTGATGGCTCCAGTCTGGGCACAGACAATTGAGTTTGAGGGAATTTATAGCAAGCCTATCCTTAATGTGTCCCAGGAATGACTTGATTTGCTTCTTCTATTCCCTTGCAGAAGAAACTGTGGGGATACAAATTTAATGCAGTCTAGGAGCTTGTGTTACAGTTTACTGTGTCCTTGGACAGCTGTAAATCCTCCTCTGATGTATTTGCTTAATATTTAGGCTTAACATGTTTTAACCACAAATCAGGCTGCAATAATGAACTTGGAACCCGTCCAAGCCTCATCCCAGAATCCCCACAAACAGCTCCGGTCCCAGAGGTGAAATGATGGTGATCTACCTGTGAATATCCCTAGTCCCCCCTCATTTTGTTACATGTGCTGAGAATAACAAGGCCCACTAAATCAGGAGCCTGATCCTCGGCTGAAACAGGGATTTACATTCTCCTGTGCTGATTTACACCAGTGGAGGAGCCGATTCCACCATGAACAAATATAGTGTTTTAATCTACCCATCGATCCACAGCTCAGCTAATGAAACTTTGCAGCCCTTAAAATGTCCTGGCTCCAACTTGAATGTCTCCTGCATCTGGATTTTCTCTCATCAGCACTTCAGGGCTGGTACTGCATTAAAAACTGCACACACAACTACGGTTAAGCTTTTCAATAATGAAGTCACTTTATTTATTGAGAAATGTCATCACAGGATACATGATTCTTGGCAGGGCAGCTCCTGAGCAGGAAGCCTGCAGTTCCAAAGGTATGCAGGAACGTGGAGAAGGGCATATTGTTTGCCTTCTTTTTATGACAGGAAGGATATGGTTTGGTTGTGTTTTTGATGAGTTTTATTTCATTGTACACAGAGATTTTCCTAGACTCTCAGTTAAAACTTGACAAACAGCTTTAGCCCTCCTGTTACGTGGGTGTGGGGAGTGACTCTCTCTGTGTTTTGCACTGATGCTTTGCAGACCCCACACAAAAATTTTCATCCCTTGGGCTTCTTAGGCCAGCAGAGTTGGCACAGACATGGGCATGGAGACTTCAGATAATTCCTGGGGTTAATGGACCCTGCTCTGAGATGTGTATGAGAAGCATTCTGGTGAATTGATATCATTCCTTTTTAAATTGTAGTCTATAATCTTAGGGTTTTATTTGAAAAAAAAAAAACAACTTACAAATAAATCCACAGACAAAATGAACTAGCGAAAGACATTGATGATTTCTGCTTCCTATGGCTATTTGATTGCCTAATTACAGTCATTTTGAACTGATTGCATGCTCTTTTAATTTATTTCCCAGCATCTGGCTGTAAGGAAAGACCTAATGCAGGGCGTGTTTTACAGAGGAGAGTAAGTCTTCCTGAAAACAAATGTTCACTCCTTTCTAATTGAGGAGCTCTTGCTTAGAAGACAGGAATGAACTTGGGGCAGAAGCCTGGTTTATGTGTCAGGTAGAAAATGGCAGGTTTTGAACAAAAGCGAGTTTGGAAGGGTCTGTGGTTGGGCTGAGCCCTGCCTGGGCAGCTCAGCTCTGTTATCTCTGGCTATCTCTGTTATCTCTGCTATCTCTGTTATCTCTGGCTGCCCCCCAGGCCCCTGCCATGGGATCTGGCTCTGGAGGGCACCAGCTGCCCATGCCAGCTCTCTGCTTCTGCTCCAGCCTGTGGGCAAGTCCAGAAATACAGAAATGGCTTCAAAATGGAGAAAGCTGCCTTGTTTTGAACATGCAGAGAATTTTCTTCAGCTCCAGGCTGAGCTGGGCTCAGGGCAGCTCCCCCCTTGCTCTGGTGCAGTTTTTCTCTGGGGCACTGTTAGGGCAGACTCCTCCTCCCCAGGCACATCTGACTTCCTCAGTGCCCTTCTTAATTGCTTTCTGCTGAATCATCTTCATTAATCCACGGTGACATGATGCAAAAATGGGATCCAAATGTTTGCCACCAGTTTTCTTTTAGGATCTAAAGTTTCTGATACTTTTATCGTTGAATTCTTTAAATCTTTGAGGCAAAACACTTGTTCGAAACCAAAGAACCACAACCGTTGGTTGCTCAGAAGCATTGTGTATTCTGAAAAAAATGCAGTTATCAATCCAAAATACAATTAGAATTACTTTACCAGGTTATGTCAGGTTGTGAAAACAGTATCAGGAGAGGAAAAGAAAAATAAATAAGTCTGCTATGTTTTGTTAACTCTGCGGTGCTGGGCGTTTATTCCGGCTGGAGGGATGGGGGAGGCAGGGCTTTGTTATCAGAGGGTTCAGTGCTGCCTTTGCGTGGGGCCTGGAATGGCTGGACAAGAATTTAGGGTGACCTCAGAGGGAGTAAAATGTGCAAAATAACTGCTACAAACAATCAGCCAGTACCAAGAGTTCCATTCAGAAAGCTGACCACAACTTTCAGGGTGGTTAAATGTTTCTTTTCGCTGCATGGTTGCCATGAACTTTTCAGACAAATCCTTGCAAAATCTCTCAGGTGCACAGGGGTTAGATAAGGAGTCATTATTGCAGAATTTGTGGCAGATGTCCATAATCTTGTTTGTAAGCTCCACTGGGACTCCAGCTCTGGTGAGGGATGTGGTGGGCTGGGTGTTGCATAAACACCAACAAAACCAGTGCCTGTGACCCCTCAGCTTTACAACCAAACTGGCAGGAATCACTGAACTCTGGGAATTCCAGTACAGCTTTAATTTCACTTACAGATGGTCCAGCTGGTGATGTCACACAAATGCTTGCTCAGGCCTTTCTTTTCGGGAGTTTTACCTGAAATGATTTTGCTAAAAAGAGCACAAAAGTCTTTCAGCTCCGATATATTTGCTGTAATGGGGGCTGATTCTGAAGAGCCTTGGCTTTGCTGGAGGAAGAGCTTCATTAAGGAACTACTTTTCCTCCAAGAAATCTCTGCAGAGTTGGGTCCGATGATAGCAATAAAAAATGTTTCTGCAAAATGGTTTTGAGACCATTTCTATTGTTTACTCTAACAAAGAGCCTCTGGAGACAGTGACCTTTGATTTCAGAAGTTTTGTGACTAATCCCTTTTTACAGACAACTCTTTTTCATCACAAACTTCAAGGAAATGCTCGACTGAGACAGGATCTGAGCCTAAATGCCTCAGTTTGGCCTTGTACCAGTAATTATAGGACTGTAAATTGGTTTCATAAGCTTAAGCTCTTGTGTTGGTGCAAACTTAGGGCAAAGAACTTCCATTTGCTTGGGTCTCCCCAGCAGTGACACAGCTCACCTTGCTCAGAGGCTGAAATGCTGAAAGGTAATGAAAACCCTCAAAAATCAACAACAGCAACAAAATCCTGAAGCTTTCTTTTCCTGACAGGGATATTCTGAAGTGCAAAAGACCAAATTCTGCTTTGGAACCCATCTGGATTCCTCTGTAGTGCTGCATTTACCAGCCTAAAGCATGTGTTGTTAATTCAGTGTGTCTTGAGTCCCAGCCTCACATCTATTAAGTTTAAGGTCAGCAGGAAAACATGGAAAAGCACTCTCATATTAATCAGCAGTGCCAGAAATAAACCTGGATATCAGGAATTTAAACCTCACACTGCTCAGATGAATGCTGCAGCCTACAACGTACAGCAGGGCTGCGTATTTCTGCCTTGTGAAGGATGGATGTCTGAAAAGGGGAAAATACTAAAGAAATGCATTTACTTAAAACACTTATCCTTGTAAGAGCACTCCATAAAATGTACATAAAAAGGTATTTTTCTCCCGCAATTTAGGCAAACAGAATTTTTAGTTAGATATTATCACCTGGAGAGAGCCCAATAATAAGTAATTTAGTCTGGAGAGGGGGTTTTGTACATTTCTGATTAATATTTACAAAAGGCTTTGTGTATTTTTGCTTGAGCGCTAATGAGGCAGCAGCTCAAGTTTAACAAAAAGGACACTGTAGATTGAAATATGGTATTGTGCCCATCAAAGTCTGCCTCCTCTCTGCTTGGCTTATGATGAATGCTGTTCTTTAATAGCGGGCTGGGGTTCCTGAAAAACTTATTACAGAGACTAAGAGAGAAGCCAAGAATGAAGGAATGCCTGACTGGCAGCAATCAATCACTCCCTTTTAAAGATGAACTGATCCTTCTTTTTTTAAAGTAACACTTCATAAAAAGGGCCCAAACATAAATATGCAAAGCATTAGAGCAATTACATCCCGCATGATCCCTGCAGTATTTCTGGTGCATGGCTTCACTTTGCTCTGGTGAGATAATGAATGCAGGAAAATGGCAAATCTCTCTAAAAGAAGACTGATATTTAGAGAAAAGTTCTTGCTGAAGAGTGTTAATTATCTGGAGCAGGGAAGTGAGATTATTTAGATTCCTTTTCACAACATGTCTCTACATAGGTTGTATTTTAATGAACCCTTCTTTTCTTATTTTTTAATAAATATTTTGATAAATATTTTTTATATATTTTTAGAAAAGGCAAATACACATAACCTATGTACAGAAGTGTACAGGGGACTGATCTGTATAGTGGCCATCATACGTAAATATGTTCATTTTTAAGTGCCTAATTTGCATATGCACTTTCTGCAATCCCAACGTTTGAATGCAAATTCAGCATGCAGATGCACACAGCTTTAGAGAAGTTGAGTTCCCTGTATTTAGTGCAGAAATTTTGTTCTTCCTTTAACACAAAATCCTCGACCAGCAGTTCCAGGCCTTTATTCAGTGTTTAACAACCCAGTCCCCAGAACACAACGTACTTTTAATGCAACATGGGAGGGATGGAAACACAAACTGATGGAGAAGAAAATATTTTTTTTTCCAATCACCACAAAAACTTTGCTCTGCACAGCAAGAGCACGGAGTTAATTTAAGAGGTGCAGCCCAGATATTGCATTCAGGTACCAGGAATTTTTAATGACTTGTTATTTTTACCTTGTTCAGAGAATAAACTTTCTGTTCCTAAGGGTCTTTTTAAAACTCCTTTTTAAAAGAGTGCTAAGAATGGCTGGACAGTTGCTGTCAGGTGTAATGGATGGTAAATTATAAAATGTTAATGAACTAGTAACTATAAAATCTAATATTAGCTGCAAACAGGGTTGTTTAACACGGTGCAATTGAAAAGCACGAGCATGGAAACAGCCAAATGTCAGTAGTGAAATACCTGGTGGGTATTTGAGACCTCCAGTGGGCTCAGGCTCTGTGTAAACACTGTCAGGAGAGGAGAATCAGCTCAGGGTTGTGGAGTTCAGTGAGAGTCAGAAATATTTTCTTCCTTTCAGAATAGGAAAATGACATTTGGTGCAAACGGAGGTTCTTTCCCCGAGCAGAGACAGTGTGGGTTACTCATAAAAGCATAATGGCTTTCATTCAGAGGTGCCATATGGCTGCTTATAAGATTTCTGCACAGCACTTGCTGTAGCAGTAACTAAACAAATGGCACTATAGTACAATATAATACCTGTCAAGAGCAGTGATAAAGAATGTTTTATTTCTCTGCTCTCTGTCCTCTTTTCTCCCTTCCTCCTTGGGAGCAGCTGCCTGTGCAAGGCAGCACCCACTAGATGGTACTGCCAGGCTTCTCCGAGCTGTGCCTCCTGCTCAGCCTCCCTGGGTTGTGCCGGGGCTGCCATCCCTCCA
>VWZP01009913.1:1719487-1749670 GCA_013396995.1 Dicaeum eximium | reverse complement strand
CCTTCATCCATCCCTTCATCCATCCCTTCATCCATCCCTTCAGGCATCCCCGTAGCCTTCCCAAAGGAGGGATTGCAAGGGGCACAGCTGGGCAGATGTAGCAGGAGTCTCTGTCTGGGAGTCTGGGAAGTCTGGGGGACAAAGTGCTCAACATTTCCTCTCTCTTTAACCTTAAAATAAGGGACAGATCTCCACCCAGGCCTCAACACTGTGGTGACATTTATGGAGAGACATCAACAATGGCCCTGAGCCTGGACTGTGGGAGAAGGGCCTTTAGCCCACCCCAGCTGAGCTGCTGGGAGCCCAGTGTCCGTGTGTCCCTGTCCCTGGGAGCCCAGTGTCCGTGTGTCCCTGTCCCTGGGAGCCCAGTGTCCATGTGTCCCTGTCCCTGGGAGCCCAGTGTGTGTTTGTCCCTGTCCCTGGGAGCCCAGTGTCCCTGTCCCTGGGAGCCCAGTGTCCATGTGTCCCTGTCTCTGGGAGCNTAAAATAAGGGACAGATCTCCACCCAGGCCTCAACACTGTGGTGACATTTATGGAGAGACATCAACAATGGCCCTGAGCCTGGACTGTGGGAGAAGGGCCTTTAGCCCACCCCAGCTGAGCTGCTGGGAGCCCAGTGTCCGTGTGTCCCTGTCCCTGGGAGCCCAGTGTCCGTGTGTCCCTGTCCCTGGGAGCCCAGTGTCCATGTGTCCCTGTCCCTGGGAGCCCAGTGTGTGTTTGTCCCTGTCCCTGGGAGCCCAGTGTCCCTGTCCCTGGGAGCCCAGTGTCCATGTGTCCCTGTCTCTGGGAGCCCAGTGTCCCTGTGTCCCTGTCTTTGGGAGCAGAGGGAGCTCAGCAGCTCTGAAAAGCAGGCACAGACATCTCAGTGCCTCTCATGTCCCTGGAAAATGCTCATTGTGTTTGCTGTTGGAGGTTAAATGAACAGAGGTGTGTGAGATGCTGAGCTCCTCGCTCAGATGCAGCTGCAAAGTCCCAGGACCAGCCCAGAATTTTTAACTTGCATCAAGTGCTGCCTCCAAAGTTCTCTGGGCTGGTAAACAACATGCCTTGTTTGAATGCCTTTTAATTTTGGTAAAAGATGGCTCCACCTGCTCCACACGAGCAGAGGGATGGAAAATGCTGCAATCTCTGATCACCAGATAGCCTTCATATGTTGTTTACAAAATAACACATCTTCTCTCTGCCTGTGTTTTTCCCTGTAGGATAAATGCAGACTTATACCAGCTCTGAAATATATTGGCTCCCTGATCAGCACCCTAACACATCCTCTCTATCATCTTCTCCTTTGGAATCACACTCCAGGGAAATTTGCTTTAAACCTTTCCTGATTAAAAGCCAGCGATGACCACATATGTAGTAAATGTGGGCTTTTTTTGTATGTGCTTGTCTCATTTCTGAAAGCACTTCCTTCACGCAGCCTAAATTCAAGATTTTGCATGATGTATTCCTCAGTCCTTCCGTCCATCTGTCCAGACAGGCAGCTTGTTTGATGAGTTAACCATTCTGAACACTTTAATATTTATGTGACTCTTGTGCAGCTCAGCAGTTGCTTTATGTGGGATTGCATATTTGATAAGATCACAGATTCACTCCATGCCAAAGCTGAAGTCCTGCCGAGGTCTGACTGTACTTCAAATGTCAAAAAAATATGAATAGGTGGTCTTAATGTTCTCCTCTGGTGTTATATCTGTCTATAGAGAATATAGCTTACAACAGATTAGAAGCAATAGAGGACTTGACATACAGTGAGAGAGCAGTAAGAATGATGCTTGTTGACATTATCGGCTAAACCTGTAGGGGAATTTTCTTTTTTTCCTTTATTCTTTCTTCCCCTCTTGCTTTCCTTCTGTGGAATTTGCTTATTTGTTCCTGTGAGCCTTGCTCTTTCTACATCGAGTTCCAGTTTCTCTATCTAAAATAGTGTTGTCAATCCAGGTGTTTTCAACACCTTCCCCATCCCTACGAGTCCTCGCTTGGCTCTCCTGGCTGTTTCCCCCCCGTGGCTCACGGGGCTGCCTCTGCCTGGGGTTTAAAGGATATTTATTTGCAGAAAGCCTCTTTAACTCCAATTCATGTGCATATTTCTGTGGTCCCTCTGCACTTCAGGTTTCGTGTGCACAAAGGTTTGCAGCAAATGCAATTCTGGGCTGAATTTGGTGCTGATGTGTTCTGCCCCTGCACTGGGGAGGCACCCAGTGTCTAAAGGGATGCTACACAAATGCATTTGGCTCTAAATGAGGAATTCACCTCTTAAGCAAAAGGAAAAAAAAAAGAATCCTAATTTTCAGTCTTTTGTAGCAGTGTCACAAATAAAGCAATGAAAGATGGATTACTGGGGAATGAGTCATGGAAATTCCTACCCAAGTTTTGTGAAATCTGAATATGCCGAGGACCGGGGGAGAAGGAGAGGATATTTCTACTGACATGTAATGTCTTGATCCTCTCTCATTCCTGTTGTTAGGAATAATTTCTGTGGTTAGATGCCCAGAATGCCAGTGCTTGCAGGCTGGATTTTGTAACTTTCTTTGGGAAATTGCATCCTGACACCAGGATGTGGCTGTGCACAGCACGCACTGACCTGAGCACTGGGGATGTCACCTGGGCCCTGTTAACACCAGTTTAGAAATGCTGCCTTCAGTGCCTGGCTCCAGAGATGACACTGGAAAAGAGCAGCAGAAGGAAAATTGCTTCTTGCCAGCTTTAGATTTAAAAAATACAGCTCAAGCCACTGCAAGGCCAGGGTGAAGCCAGTGCAGTGTCCACCAGCAGGGTCAGCAATCTGTGCTGGCCACTGCTTCCATCCTGTCCCTAATTCAGACATGCTAAATGCAAAATAATTCATTATTTGGCCTGCAGGTACAGACAAGCCCTGGAGTTCCCTCTCTGCCTGTGGTTCTGTGTCTGTTCTCACCTGGGGCTCTGTGTCCTGCCTGACCCTCAGCCCTGGGGGTGGTTGGAATTCATGGGCAGCACCCAGGAGAGCCCAGGAGGTGAATCTGCTCTCCCAGGACACAGACCAGCTTTGTGTTAGGACAGGATGTATCACCCCAGAGCTGTTAGCACACAGCTGCCACCAAAAATCTGATTTTCCAGCTTTAACTAGATTTGAAAAGGAACAACTATAACACAGGATACAATCCATAGATCAGTGGAGAAGAAAATTTGGGCCAGATTCAAAGGTGGCCCTGTGAATGGCAGATGTGGTGTATTGTGCTGCTTCAGCTTGTGCACAATATGGCACAGGCTGGGAAACAGGAGACAGAAATATGAAGGCATATTTGATGTGCCATCATCTCAAAGGATTGTTCCTTTATCTGAGGAGGGAACTGTAATCCCGGGGAATTGCGAAGAGTTATTGGCATTCTGTGAAGTAGGAGTATGCCTAACATGCCATAACAAAAAAGGTAATGCAGAACTGTAATTAACACAATGTTATTTTTAATTCACAAAAATACTGTTTATGGAGCTGCACTGAAAGAATCTGACTCTTAATGAAGATTGATTGCAAGTCAGACTTTGACTTTCATTCTGCTGATTTTTGTTCACTGCAAGAAGAAAGTGAGCTGGGAGTGAGATCATTTGTTTGTGGCACAGAGTCCCTTGTGTGTCCTCTCTGTCATCACAGCCACGGGATTTGTGCTTCTCTCAGCTCAGGCACAAAGGGACTGGGAGACTTTGTCCCTGTCCTCCTGTGTGGGACCTGCTCCTGCCACCTGCCAGCAGCTGTGCTCCAGAGCACAGAGCACAAAGGGAACATCATTTCCCTGACCTGCTGTCCCCAGCCAGCTCCAGTTTTGAGGTTCCAGCTCAGAGCAGCCCAGCCTAACAGAGCCCAGCAGCTGAGCCTGGACAGGTTTGGGCACAGCACATCTGCAAAGCTCTACACAAGTGGAGATGCTCCCAAATTTCTGCCAGGTCACAGCACCCCTGTCAGTGCTGGGCTCTGTCCCTGCGTGCTGCGCTTCTCGCTCCAGGTCCCACAGAGGCACTTTGGAGAGCTGAGAGCAGAGCAGAGTCAGCCTGCAGAGCATTTTATGACAGCAGACGACCAAGGTTCCTCAGAGGTCCCCTTTGTCCCTTGGCAGATGGATCTGGGTGCAATGAGCATCCCTTTCTCACAGCCTTGAATCCTTCCTGCCACGGGCAGCTCCTTCAGTGAGCACCACAGTGGTACGAGGTGGTCTCATGCAGCCTCTCCTCATCTGCTCCAGGCCCACTTTGCTTCCCCAGCCTGTTTTGGCTACAAGTAAACAAGAAATATGAAATACAATATGAAAGGAAGGGCGTCCTTGCAGGAATAACTTAGGGAAGAAACTCGTTGGAGCAGGAAGTCTTGCTCAGTTAAGCAGTGAGAAAAAACACATTTTACCACAAAAGTTAAGTTACCATTCATGTGACAGACAAAGAAACTGAATCTATTCCTGTCAATCCTTTGAAGTTTCCCTACAAATTCCCAACACCCTTATAGTGCCATAAATAAATGTAGAAATCCCATCCATTATATGAAGTACCAGGCAAGAGTCCCTTCCCACGTTTGTAAAGCCATGTTCTAATCACATGGCAGCAGAGTTTTAATTTCACTTTACTGCTAATTAAAACTGCAATATTGTGGAGCAGTAAATTTTCCTGGTGATCAAAACTGTTTGTGTGTCTTGTCACATAACCTATGCATTCCCAGGAAACGAGGGAGCTTGATTCTGCCTTCAGACGAGAGGAAGTTTGAAGGAAACTTGAATATCAAATGACACGAGTTAAAAAATGTGAGACAAGAGGTTTTCAGATCAGCAGTTGAAAGTGGAGCTGGATGAAACTATTGTATCAACCATTTCTTCAAATCTAGGCAAAGTTGTGACTGAAGCTTGTTGGTACAAAAAGTAAATTGGAGCAGAATTCTGACTTGGTGTGGGAGGGGAGTCTGGGCTGGAGTGGTGCTGGAGCCCCAGAACTGCTCTGCACGTGGGAACAGGACTGAGCTGAGCAGTTTGTCCCAGCTCTGACCTGCCCTGCACTGCTTTGAAAAATACCTCAGGGGAAATGCAAGAAGGGTGCAAAACCCAAGAGGATGGAAACACTCAAACAACAGCATTTATTTATTTTTTTTCCCACGAAGCCCCATAAACTGAAACTGCTGAAGTCTGCACAGAGTCATTAAAATGTTCTATACTGTGTGTTTCACAGCCTGGCTGTACTTTCCACCCTGCTGCTGGTATCTGCTAAAATCAATCCCTAAATGCTGACTACCACTCCAATTTGAGGCAGAGAAGCTTCAAATTCACATCCTGATTTGATTTTGGGGTTGTGTGGAGAGTCAGAATGGGCCTTTTTGGGCTGTGCAGGTCTGTTGTCCCTTGTTGGGTTCTCAGTGCTCCCTTCCTCTCTGCAGGGTTGAGGCAGTTTGTACATATTTGTACACATCCCACTTTCAGCAGCTCTCTCAGTTTTCTCTCCAGAAGTTGTGTGCTCTCATGCTGCGTTTTTTTTCACTCTGTATATTTAAGAAAAAAAAAAAAAAGTGCCATTTTGGCAGGGTTGTAAACTACCCTCTTAAAAGCAAGGAAGAAATGTTGAATTAAGAGGAGCTCAGTATGGTGTGACACTGTCCTCAATTCACCCCATTATTCCTGTGTGTTGTGGCACATATGGCATTAGTACAGTGTGTGAGATTCCCTGCAAAGCTAAGGAGAGGTAGGTTGATTTAAGGACATGGTTTCCAGCCAGATTTTCAGCTTTAACTTGAAATTTCCTTTGTGTTTGGGGAGAAGAATTTTCAAGTGCATCTTAAATGTTATTTCAAAGAGGTGGGTTTGGTTTTGGTGGGTTTTTTCTCTTTTTTTCCTAGAAGCTTTCCTAAAAGTCACACTCCTACTGGACTTTCTAGCTGCAATAATTTTAGAAAAGAGGCATCTAATAGAAATGTGAGATGTCTTTTTAGGAAACTCAAGATATTTATTTGTCTTGGTGACAGTGGCAGGCTTCTAAATGCTCTCCTTTCCTGACAGGAGCGGAATTCCTGTGAACAGAACTATTAGCAGGCCATAAGATCTGTTTAGAATTCCCTGCTAATCTTCATGTTGAAGATAGTTTTGACCAAAAAACCCACCAGATATTCTCATCTTCAGTTGCTTTCTGTTGGATTGTCAATAATGTCCTCTTTTACAATTAATATTTTAGCATTTTGCTCAAAAAGGAAATGTAAATGCAGAATCAGAGGTCCTGACACTTGGAATGAAGTTGAAAGTTTGCCCTGGTCTGAGAGACAAAAAAAAAAATCCAAATATAAAGATCTGCATTTGAAATATTTAAGATATGCAACAAACTGCTCAAAAGTAAAGTATCCATAGTAATAATCTAGCGAATAAGCTCAACATATTATTTATTTATAAATATGAGGATTTTAAAGAAAATGAAGCATTTTCAGATTGAATAAACAAGACCCTTTTCAAGCAATAAATTGATTCCGACTGCTCCTCCCAGCAGGAACCCAAAGGGACTGTATATTCTTGTAGGAGTCTTCCATTTCAAATCAATCTTGAGGCAGGTAAGAGTTTTATGCCATGAAATACCACCTAATGATGTGTTTAGGATACAAAAGCTAATGGAAGAGTAGCAATAGCTGCTTTAATTTGTCAACAGCTTCCCCAGGAGAGTTCCATGGGGCTTGCAGATCCCCGAGCCATTTAAATGCCTTATTTACAACTGCATTAGGCATTTGTGCACACATCCCCATCAAAATGCTGCTTTTTTCATTCACAACTCTTCATCAGGATTGCAGTTTTTTGTGAATTTTGACCCCTGGTTCCATGGAGCTTTTGTTAATCCCCATAATTACCCATCAGCTTTTTAGGCTTTTTAAGTGCTGCTCGGTTTTCTGGTATCTTTTGGTGCTTTGGAGTTTACAGTTACACCACAAGGAAATGGGGTATGAAAAGAGAATTCATATCTTTCTGCCTTATGTGGCACGGTGCCAGCCCCACAGAGCTCCCAGGAAGCTGCCATTGGATCCCAGTGAGATAAGAACAACAGATATGGAAAACTGAAAGCTGCCCTGGACTCCAGACAAAGTTATGCAAAGCAATAAAAGAGGCAGGTGATGGTTTTTAGGACCTGACAATAACATTGTCCATTATTGCTGAAAAGCCCTGGACAGGGTGAAAAAGGCAAGTGCTCAGCAGAGCAGAGCAACCTTACACGAAAGGCAATGCCAAAAGGGATAAAGTGTGTGTCAGGTTGGATTTTTTAGGGGAATGTGGGGAGTTACTGACATTAAAACAGGGCTGGGAGCTCTGAGGGTGACACCTCTGCTCATATGCAATATGAATCGAGTTTTTTACAGCTGCACATGGCCAGAGCCTGCAGCTCACCTCCCTGAGCCTGTCTTTTCTCTAGTTATTGCAATTAACTTTTTTCTGTTGCTTTTTTTCCACCAAGGAGGTACCTAGAGTCCCCCTCTGAGTTGTTTTATCCCAAAGCACTGCATCCCCTCCATCCCAGCTGCAGGATCTGCACTGGCTCCTTGTTCTTCAGTGCAGCAGCACCAGGGGCAACCAGGGGCACCAAATTCAGATCATCCTCCTGGGATTTGGGATTTGCTGGCAGGGGAGTGGATGCAAGGAGGGGTGCAGGAGGAGTTTTTTGCTCATGGAGGAGGAGGAAGGAGGAGGACACAGGAATTTGCCAAGGATCACCTCAATCTGAGGAGGTCCCATCCCTCCAGCAAGAGCAGAATTCCTGAAGAGAAGGGGATGGAGAGCACTGAGAGGAGAATCCCTCACCCCCTCTCAGAATTCCCAAAAAAATTCCTTGGTCCAAAAGATGTCCTGGCAAAGGAGCTGGCACTTGGGCAATCCCTGTTGTGTTTTGGTGCCGTGGTCATGAAGGACTCCAGCAGTGCTGGAAATGCTCAGGAAGGATTAGAGAGGCACAGGAAACACAATCTCGATTTTGTGGATTAAACTTTCATGTTGAAACATCATTTATTTGAGTGAAAAGGGTTGGTTAGACAAATATCATTTTGTGAGTTTTAAAGAGGCATCCTGTCAAAATAGTCTGTTTTCACATTGCTTAAGTAGAAACAGCTCTTGGTTGCAAAATCCCAACTAATTGGAAGAAAAACTCCTATAAAACAAATAAATGGACATGTAAAAATATCAGCACTGGGAAAAAGTGATTTGAAATGATCAAACTGAACACTTCATTTTAAATGATCTTTTTTTAATTAGCCAATGGCATAAACTTCATGATTTGAGAGAAGGCAAATTTTGAAATCTTGAAAGTTCTCACAGTTTCATTTGCCATCCTGAGCTAAGGCATAGCTGTAGAGCACATCCCTATATTTATCTCCCTATCCTTCCATGCAGGAGAAGAAGGAATATAAATCTGTAAGTGAAGAGACAGGTTAATATAAATGGTTTGAGTGAATCTCTTCTCTGATCATTTTTCCTTTCCCTTGCTTGATGTCACTTCATGAAAAATCTCACTCCACCACCAAAATGTATGGTAATAGTTCAAAACAAAATTGAAAAATTTCTGGAAGTTGAACTGGAAGCATTTTTGTCAGAGTTTATTGGGAGTATTTCGTATTTTTGAAAGTCTAGGAAACTTTTCTGACAAGTAGATAAATTATAAAACTCTACGAACATGGAATTAAATGGAATCTGAGAAGTGACAAACAGGGAAAAGAGAGAGCACATAATTTTAGAACACAAAAAGGTAACTAAATTTGAAAAATTGCATTAGTATATCATTTTCAGTCTGTAAGCCATTAGAGAAAAAGTGTAAATTACACCCTGTAACAAAGTAAAAATGTTTTCAATGTTTAAAGGTAATTTTGTATTACTGCTACTATTACTTAAACTCTTAGCTCTTATAAATATCTGAAGACAGGACCCCTGGTGATATTACCTGTGTCTTAGGCAGAGAGCAACAATTTCAATTCCATTCAACTACATTTGTATTTTGCCAAGTGCTATCAAGCACTGAGTTGCATAATTTGCTATCTAAGTGAAATAGATATTTTTCGTGCCTCACATTTATCACTCTCCTGTGGGCCTCGTTACTGACAATCAAATCATAAAAGATGTTCAGAATTGTCATGATGCACTTATTTTCTCATATTTGATACAAATAGTTTCTTCTACAGAAATGGCCTTTTTTAACCATCGGATTTGAGAGTAGTTTTTAAAGGAACAGGATGCAGTTGGGGTTTAGTAGATTCTGCACAGGCATTTAAAAAAAAAAAAGCTTTTGAGAGCTGATTCTATTTCTAAATATATCTTTGGAGTCTCATTTCTGGAAAAGGAGGAATTTATATGGTGCATAAGCTGATAACATAGCAAAAAATTTAGAGGAAATTCTATTTGTAGCTGGAAGACTTGCATTTTTTTCCCCCCTTTTCTGTCTTTTAACATGAACTCAGACATTGTAAAAGGTGATTTTCAATTTATACAACACCAGCAGTGCAGGAGGATGTAACACCCTCATCAGCCACACTACCCCAAAATATCCTGCAGGATTTTGGGTACATTCATTATGAGGTTGGTCATTGCCAATGCTTCAGGCCCAGGGAATCCAGCCCAGAGAATTCCTCCTCACCTGGAGGAGGAGGAGGAGGTGGATGGAGAACATTAAACCCATCCCACAGGGAGCCACCAGGCCAGGAATGATGGCTGTGCCCATCAGGGAGGGGACACTGGAGGTGTCACCAGAGCACCTTAAATTGTCTCCCCCAGAACTCAGAGCCAGCTGGGGTTTTCCAGGAGCATCCCCAGATCCAGGTGACATTCCCCAGACACCTGGGGGAGCAGCATTCCCTCCCTTGGAGCAGCAGCGAGGGAAGCAGGGGCAGGAGGCTGCTGCCTCTCGGGGACTTGGCGCTGCATTTTGAGCAAGAGACTCTTGAGGGTTGTGCTTACCCAAACCCTTCTGCTGGCAAAAGCAAACCCCATAAACATTTGTTTGAGGCTGCCCTGACATACTGAGTATTTAAACTTTTCACTGCTGCTGCTGCTTGTGAGACACAGCAAAATGTACGGAGATTTTTTTTTCCGAGATTTCACTGCCTCCACCCATGCCTGGGGTTTGATGTGCCAGTTAAAAGCTGAGAGTCTCTGGCTATGGAAGGGAAAGGTGATTTGGGGTGGAAATATGGCCCTGCTGACCTCATGCAAGGCAACAGCTGATGTTACAGTGAGGAGATGCTGGATATTTATTTGGAGGGGTAGGGGAGAAATATATTTGTTAGTGAAATGGAGCTTGCTGCAGAGTGCATAAAGGTGAATTATTTGGCAGAAGACTGAAGGAGGTTTATGCAATATGGTATTATTGAGCCGGGCTATTAGCAGAGTGAATTGCTATTGTGACATGCCATTAAATTGTTTTTAGTGTCCACAAAGGTATCATTCTGGAGCAGGCTTGGTTCCTAACAAAGTTATATATTTACTGGACAGCAGCAGATCTCAGAATAAAAATAGTCTGTCTGACCATAAAGTGAAATAGGAGAGAGGAGGGTCCTGTGCTGGAAGGTTTCACCTCTCTGTCTGCTCCCAAGCACCCCTGACCACGAGCAGATGAAACACAAGTAGGAAATAAGGTTAGAAAAGCCATAGGCACAAAAAAACCCCATTAGGACTGATCAAAATATTCCATCTTCAACTCTGGAAAACCTATAAAACATTTAAATTGCAGCATTCAGTCAAATGTCTTTAATTTAATCCTATTTAGGCTCTGATTGAAAAAAAAAAAAAAGAAGAAGAAAAAATTGCCAGGATTAACATGTTAATTTAACAATGCAAAAAAACAAAGAAGGAGCTCTTAACTTGAGATTTCTTTGGGAAAAAAAAAGATAATTAAATATATGTATATATATATAGTTATGCATATTAGATTAAATGTTTTAGAACATCAATCAGTGAAAGAAAAGTAATAAATAATGCATGGTGAAAATGTGATAATGTTTATTAAGAAGCAACAGCCTTGTCATCTTCATTTTCTTCTTCAGTGATTCTCCCCTCAAAGGGTTCACTCATTTGGGACTCCCTGAAATTTAGCCCGAGGCCACTCTCTCTAATTCTTGGATGGAAATATACCTGCTTTGCAAAAATAAGTTAAAAGCAGAACAACTGTGCACACTGAAGGTCTCCCCATTAAGCTCCTAAAGGCCAGAGTGAATTTTATGCCCTTGTTGCTGTGGAAATCTGGAGACAGACAATAGAAACCCAGAAAGGGAAGGAGAAGGGCAGGAAAATGTGGGAGAGAAGAGACCCGAGCCGAGGTGCTGGAAAGCTCCTCCTTCACTCAGTGTCCTTCTGAGCTGGGACACGAGACATTCCTCCTGCACCTTCACCTTCCTCTCCTGAGGTGCAGGAGGAGCTCAGAGCTCAGCCCTGCTTCTCCCCCAGCTCCCAAGGGCCAAACCCTCCTGCCCCAGGAGCTCAGCTCCTGCTCCTCACAGCTGGGGAGGGCAGCAGGGAGGGGAAGGGCTGCCCAACAGCACAGAATGCGCTGCAGCATCATCATTAAAGCTGTTTGCAATCAGGCACCTCTGCCCTTCTGCTTTCTTTGTCTAATCTTTGGTCCCTGGGTGGAATAATGAGGAAATTCAGACTACCAGTTAAAGAAGTTTAGTACTGATAATTTGCAGTACCTAAACCGAGATGTTGGCGTTAGTGTGCTGTGACATACAAGCTGCTTAATTAGAGTTGCCATTTAATCTGGTTCTGTTCATTTATTTACACTTGACTAAAACAGCAGAGAAGCTTTACCAAACAGAGTGAACCCTTGTGGTGTGGCAGCTGGAGAGGACGAGGTGTGTGCAGAGAGCAGGTTCTGAGTGTGTGCCTTCCCTCACATGTGAATGCAGAGAAAGATGCAGCCCTGAATCTGTGTTATTGTGCACAGATGCAGCTCCTCATTTCCCAGTGTCTCCCGCAGTGAATAGCAGTAGCTTGCTGTATATTTATGCTTTTATTATTTACTGAAGCTTTCCATGGGACATAATTCTAAATTATCCTTCTGTGGTTTATTAGAGTCTATGGGATTTTATTCATCAGCCCAGCAAGGCATTAGAAAATATTAAAAAATGTTCATTGTGTTTGTAGTGGTGTGAATAGATTAAGTTGGACTTGTGATAGAGAGTAGGTGTGTTCCAGAGGTGAAACATCACCAGGATGTGTTTCACCCTTTATACTCTGGAGCAGTGGGAAGAGGCACTGAAGGGGTGAAACTCTGGTTGCACTCCTCCACTCCCTCCAAGGCCCTTTCAATGCCTGGGCAGAATTCACATCTCTTCTTCTCAATAAATGAGGTAACATTCATGGCAAAGCTGGACTTCCTGCTGCAGCTGATGGCTGTGCTAAGGGAAGTGCTGGAGGCACAGAGTCAGGGCAGAGTGGGCTTTGTGCAGACCCCTGTGCCTGCTCCCCTCCCACAGCACCCACAGATCCCCTGGCTGGTCCCCTGCAGCTCTGGAGCACTGGGCATGAGGGCAGAGCCAAAGGGGCCTGTGAAAGCCAGAGAGGAGCTCACCTTGCTGGGCTACAGGAGGACTGGAAGTGCATCAGGAGCAGAGAGATCAGCACAGGAGCGATTTCCAGGGTGGAATTCTGCCTGTGGCCTTGGCCCAGCACAGGGAGAAGGTCCCTGCACTGCCCTGGACACAGCAGTGCCCATTCCCAGGGACACAGCAGTGCCCATTCCCAGGGACAGTGCCCTGGACACAGCAGTGCCATTCCCAGGGACACAGCAGTGCCATTCCCAGGGACACAGCAGTGCCATTCCCAGGGACACGGCCCCAGCACTGCCCTGCTGCTGACATCTGACTCAGGAGAGATAACACACAATTGTTTCCACTTCTGGTGCTCGGCTAATGACAGAAGCAGAAGTGCTTCAAGTGCTGCAGAAGATCTTGTTCTCAGCCTAATCAGCAGTGGGAGGGCTTGAAATCCCCAACTTGTAATTTTAGCCCGACTTGCAGAATCAGGGAGGTTTTTTAGATAAACACATGTGAACTCCAGGCTTAGCATTTTTGAAGTTTCATCTACCACAAACAACAAAAGGCACCTCAGAAACACAGGAGAAGCAAAAGTGGATGGTCTGATATTCATCACCCCACCACTAAAGCCTTCCAAGCCAAAAATTGCAGATAGCATAAGAGGAAGACTCAGAGAAGAAATGCAGGAGAAAGAACAGTGCAGCACTCTCCAAATGATGGATTAATTTTTCAGCATAGTTAAAATTGCTATAACCTCAGTTTCATGAGTCAGCAAGTCTGATAACATTAATATATAGTAAAAAAAGGTAAGGCAACATCTGGGGATTTTTATTCAACTCAGCTAAATTTGGATATGAAACCTGCTTTTCATAATTAGAAATTTGGTTCAGTTACCACGAACCAGGTGTGTGTTTAAATAAAAGGATCTGATCCTTGAAGGGATTAAGGGCACCTTTATCCCACCATAGTAGTAGAAGTAAGCTCAAAATGAAAAAAACTAAAATTAAATCCCCTTAATAATAGCAGTACAGTACAAAGCATAAATGCAAATCAATATAAACATCTTTTTCCTTTCTCTACTTGAGATAAAGTTAATATTAAAGCTTACTTTCCTTCTATATTTATGCAAATAATGTTACCTAAAACCAGCATCAATTTTATTTCATTAAAAAGGTCAAGAAAAAAACAATTACTTTTATTTTCCATGCAGGACTCATTGCCTGAGATCTTGATTAAATAAATGAATCTGTTTTGTTAATTATTGATACTGAAATTGTTGAATTGATATCTAAACCAAAGGATTCAGGTCTGCAGTTCACAGAGGAATCAGTAACAGGAAATTTCTCTCCCATTATGTATATTAGCAGCCACAGCTGGGTCAGCAGATGGATGTGTCCTTGTAGGCGTTTTTCCCCATAAAACATTTGTTGAACACAAAGAAAAATGTTTGAAGCAGGGTGGACTTTACTGGAACAGATCAAAATAGACACATTTCCTTATTGCTTTTTAAAATATGGCTCTACCTGTGTGCCAGCAGCTCCTCTGCCTCCTGCCATTCCCAAGCCTGGGCACTTTCTCAGGTGCTCCTGAAACCCTCGGTCCCATCACTGACACCAAGGGCTCTCCCCTGCAGTGGGAGTTTTTTTGCATGAGGATTGCTGTTTGAATTGATTGTTTGCCAGCTTTTCCTCCTGCACAAGGATGGTTGGTTACTGGTGTGATTCTTGATGATGGGAATTTTTTTGCATGAGGATTGCTGTTTGAGGTGCCAGCATTTCCTCCTACACAAGGATGGTTGGTTATTGGTGAGGATTCTTGCTGATGGGAATTTTTTTGCATGGGGATTGCTGTTTGAGGTGCCAGCATTTCCTCCTGCACAAGGATGGTTGGTTACTGGTGTGATTCTTGATGATGGGAATTTTTTTGTATTGGGATTGCTGTTTGAGGTGCCAGCATTTCCTCCTGCACAAGGTTGGTTGGTTATTGGTGAGGATTCTTGCTGATGGGAATTTTTTTGCATGAGGATTGCTGTTTGAGGTGCCAGCTTTTCCTCCTGTAAGAGGATGGTTGGTTATTGGTGTGATTCTTGCTGGTGGGAATCAGTCCATGGGTTCAAAGCTCTGTCCCTGGGCTGACCTGGGGCATTTGGGCAGCCAAAGCACAGCTGTCCCCACACACAGTCCTGTTCCGTGGAGCACACGGGATTGTCAAAAAATACATGGAAACACAAATCCTCTGCCTTCTGCCAAAATTCAGAGTCCTCCCACTGACAGAGCAGCATCCATGCAACTGCAGGGCTCTCACTGCTGCTGGCTGAGCCTTTCCCACAGGATCAGCCCAAAATGATTGTTTTCACCAGAAACCTTCAGTCCCTAATGGGGAGTTCCCTTCCATCCCACACAGGGCAGGCGGTTCAGGGGATTAACCAGGGGGATGCTCCTGCCAGGTGCCTGGCTTTGGAGGAGCTGACAGCATAATTAGCAGGGATGAGCAAACAGGTCTGCCTAATTCTGAACCTGCTCAAATGACCCAGTTTTGAAATTTAGCCTTGAATTTGCAACTTGCTGCATTTACGGTGCCTGGGTAATTACACTGTAGTTATACATTTCCACACTTGCCATAACATCACATGGACTAATTAGATTGGGGGAAATTTTATCCTGACTTGCACTGACTGGTAAAATACTCTTAAATAATTGATCCTATTGGTTGAGTCAGTCTAAAAAGTATTGGAAATTAGCCCATGTGAATATAACCTGAGTTGCAGAGGATAAGAAATGAAAAAGGGATTCACTGGATACAGTTTATAACATTTGCCAATTATTTATTTCAGGTATTTGTTGCTTTAATGGAAGTCTTAGTTCTGAACCCGTTGAACATATTATTTGTTATTGACTTCCCTGGATTGCATCAAATTTCCAGTATTGGGAGGAAATTGGTCTGGAGTGTGATGTTCATACAATTGCTGAATGCACGGAGCTGCATTTGTCTTTACTATCCTTTACTGGAAAAGTTTGTCTTTTTATGAGTTAATTTTGTTCTAGACAACTGTCTATTAAATACAAGTTATTAACAATTGCTGTTTATGGACAGACTCATTTGGAAAGCTGCATGTTGAAAGGTTTTAACTACAATATTCCTTCAGAATGAGGTTTTTAACTGATGAGTGACTTGTTGCTACGTGCTGCTGCTCAGTAATATAATGCCTTTCTCCTAATGTGCACTTTGGTTATGTTCATTTGATTTCTTCTGCAGACAAAAGTCTCAGAAAGAGACAAACATTCACAGCATCAATATAGTGTGTTAAACATCTATTACAGAAAAAAATGTAACTATGTTATAGTTTAAGTGCCAATATACTGCAGACCCAAAGAAATCATTTTTATTGGTAGAAATAGGTTTTTTATGTTGCAGTACTCATTTTGGTCCTTATGCTAGGGGACATAAGCAGAAGGAAGATTCCTGTCTTGGTAGAAAACAGAATCATCTAAAAAGATTTTTTTTCCTTCTCCATCAGCAAACAGATTTGTTGACAGTAAGGCTGAAAATGTGTCATTTCTGACCAAGGTGTCATCAGGAAAATTGTGTCAGCTTCTGGTCACCAGCACACAGGAAGGAAGGGGAGGTGGGTACAGAAGAGCCAGAATGTGATGGAGGCAGCAGGAATGGGACAGGATCACCATCAGGGCCAAGTTCTGAGTGTGTCCCACATCCCTGATGAGTTCTGTAACATTCCAAGCAGGATAAACTCCATCAAACTCACATGGAGACTACAGGAAAGCTGCAGTCCTTCCCCAGGAGAGAAGGGGATCATCTGAATGCCCCAAACTCTGAAGTGACAGCTGAACAGCCACTGCCTCCACTTTCAAAGGAGTTCTGTGAGAATTGGGCCACCTCTTCTCAGTGCAGCTTGCCACTGAGGCTGTGAGAGATCTGCTGGAGTTCTGGGGAACCAGAGCCACTTACAGTCCTCCAGTGAGTACTGGGAACCTTTGTCCCTGTCCCTGGCAAGGCTGAGAGCTGAGGGGCAGCCCCCAGACCTTGTCATTGCTCAGACTGGCACAGCCACAGAAACCTTCCAACCTCACTTTCCAACAGAGAAGCTCAAAATCACTTGCAAGGTGTTTTCCATCTGAAAATTCCTATTTCACCTGCAGGGCACTGCAGATGTACCTGGTGGCACCCAGAGCTCCTGCTGGCCCACAGCAGTGTCTGGGATTTGTCATTTGTTGGTCACCCCGAGCTGGGTGTGATCTGGAAGACAGAGCTGTGGCAATGCCACTGCTGCTGCCCCAGTGAGCACTCAGGGTCCCTGTGGCTTTGCAGGGACAGAGGTTGGGAGGTTCTCTGGAACCCTTCAGTTGTGGCAAACTGAAATTGTATCACAGGCACGGCTGAATGAAAGGAGCCTGAGGGATCATTAGTATCCTTCCATCACTTCCTCATTAGTTCTTAGATAGTGTTTTAATGACAGCTTGAGAGGCTCAGCATCCTGCCCTCTTACTATTTATGATCCCCACAGTGCTAATGTGCACTTAATGAGAAATTCTTGTCTTGCTTGTAAATCCTGTAGCCGGCATTCAATTTATTGACAGATGTTTGCTTGGGCCTCTTTAAAATTACTTCATAAATCTTCCAGGATAAAAGGCCTCAAGTTTGGTTATTAAGACAGGCCCTTGTTGACAGTTTCATATTTAACTGTTTGGAACTGGACTGTCAGGGCTGTAATGGAGTGCACAGCGGAGGGTTTGCATTCTTCGGGCTCATTTACCATGTTTTCTGCACCTATCAGGTTTTTCTTTTTGAAGTGTGTTGACTGTCCCTTATAATCCCTTTAGTTAACTTCCCTGTGACCTCTTTGTGCACTGCACTTACTCATTTAGCATATCAGCGTGTCAGCTGTGATGAAGTGTTTATGCTGATATGAGCTGAGGGCTGAGCAAGCGCTGCATGCCAGAACCTCCTGGCTGTAACGCTGATAGGAACTGAGGGCTGAGCTTGCACTTCATGCTGGAGCCCACTGGACATGTCACAGACAGCCACAAGTTTGCTGCCTCCCTCTCCCACCCTCCTATTTTATTATTTTCTCCACTACGTCTGGGGTTACATCTTGTGAAACCTCAGGGAGGGCTTCTCCCAGCAGGTCGGGGCAACTGGGATTTGGAAAGAAAACCCCGCAGCCCGTGAAATCCATCCTGAGCTGATTCCTTTCTCCCTGTGATCTCCAGCGCTGTGATCACATCTGGAGGAATCAGGATCTTTAATCCCTCAGCCCTGCTTTTCTAAGGAGCTGATGTTGCATCTGTGTAGCTCTGTTTGCCACACGTTGCTCTGAGGAACCAGAACCAGGCAAGAGTTTTCTGCTTCTCTCAGGATCTCACAAAAGCTTTTCCAAATGCACCTTTGAGTGACACATATTAGAGAGGTCTGGTCCGAATGCTGCATTTAGAGTGTGCAATGACAGCTTTTCAGGCCATTATTTTAGAAGAGACTTTTTTTGTCCTCATAGTGAACAGAAAAGATTAAAAATTTAGAGAGCTGCTCGAAGATTGGGATAATTCAAATAGCTATTAAACCCATGACATCAGCCAAATTCACTCCACTTAAGTCCGTCAAAAACCATTCAGATCAGACATTGGACGGTAATGAGCATCTCAGCTAAAAATAAAATGTTTGGGCTTTTTTTTGCTTACTTGGTGGTGCCATGTTATATTACATTGCTTGAGGGGTGTCACATCACATTGTGTGGCTTCTGTGGGATCCTCTGCTGACATGACATAACGCTTTTTATACTTACAAAATATTTTTGATGGGATCCTTGCCATTCAGTTACTTTTGTTTAGTCATTAAGTTTGGTAAAATTCACAAATCTAGGCATTAATTCAACGGAAAGAGAAATTAGTTATCTGCAAGTGGAGCCAGCTAATGTATATTTATGACTATGAAGAGACTGGACTTGAGCAGGTTTTAAAGTCTGCTAAGGTCCAGCCAGTGTTCACCTGAGGGACTCATCAAGGCAGGAATGATCCTGTTAGATCCGTGTTAGGATGAAGGGAATCCATCTCTGTGCCTCTCCCTGAGCAGGAGCCAGAAACGCCTCTCCAAGGGGAGTCAGACCCCACAGAGTGTTCTGCATTCTCATCTCGCAGCTCAGAGGAATTCAGAGCCGTATTAAGCAGGAAAGGACACCAAAGGCAGAAAGCACTGAGATAAGGCATTAAAGAGAAAGAAAAGCAGGTAAAGTTAATTTTTAGCAATTTTGCTGGTGCATCTGACACCAGTGAATGCTAAAGGCTGGGCAGGCACTGTCTAGACTGAATACAGCCAGTGTGAGAGGCAGGATGCTGCTTCAGATTTCAACCAGCACCATTTGTGTGAGCTGCTCTGCCCTCCTGGAAGTTCAAGGAGGATCAGAAATGTAAGGCCCTAATGTCAGCCGTGATGTAAGGGCATTTATGGCTTCTGGAATGGCTGAAAACGGGATGACACTGACTGGGATTGGGAGGAGCCTGAAAATCCTGTGCAGCTGCCACCATCCTCTTCAGGTTGATGGAGTTAGAGTTCTCACCCTTATACTCCACAGCGGCTGGAAGTGCTGAGATTGAAGGGGGACAAAGAGCAGGGAAGCACAATTACTGGGGATAAGGAGGTCTGGGAACCAGGGAAGGAGCAAGCAGGCCCCCCATGTTCCTGCCATTTGTCATCTGTTTCGAAGGCTCGTGTCAGGTGCTGGCACTGCAGTGGATGACAGCAAACACGTCTCACTAAATGTCTTTGTCCCAACATGCTGCAAGGGACATGTGAAGAAATGACTATTTTGCAAAGTTCTGATGTGTGTGAAGTGTCCTTATTAATAGCTTGGTTCTGCTCCCAGCTGGATTCAGTGGTCTCATCCCTGTTGGGGTGGGGAGGGACAGGATTGCACCCTGAAGGATTTGTGCTTAGCTGTTACTTCAAGAACAGATTTGCCAAAGAAATGCTCAGAGGAGAGAACAGAGTGTTCCAGCACACACAGGTAGAGGATGGTATTTCAAACTGAGCACACTGGGCAATCTTTGCTCATGATTCATCAGTCAAAACACGTCAATTTTATCCCAGAACAGCTAAAAAAAAAATCTGCAACTACTTGACAAGTACATTTTTGGTGCAGGTCCCAGTTCTTTCCCAGTTGGCCCATTGGCTTGTCTGTCAGCATCTCTTGCACATTGTGGAAAATTAACCCTGTGGCGTGTTCTGTTTGCTGTTGTCTTGTTTTTCTCTAGTGACTCAAATTCTTGAGATTCTCAAAGGTAAAAAAGCACCAAATTCTCACTAAAAGGCCATGGCAAGTGGGCATTTAAATTCCCCAAGTGCTCTTAGAAACCTTCCCTTCAAAACCAGCTTTGCCCTTTGGGTTTGTTTCACATTCTGTTGTAAGGCTCCAGCGTCTTCTCTCTCACTTGCTTGGTTTGGTAAATTTTATCTGCTGGCTCAAGATCTCTGTTTCATTTTTGGTCCCTCCGGAACATAATATTTTTTTAATTGTCATTACAAATTTCAGACTTTTTCTACATGGGGTTATAATTCTGCCTCAACAGATTCACAGTTTTGATCAAAGCTTAAAATATCCTTGGCTAGAACTATCCTGATGCAACAATATTGACATTACAGAATGTTTTTTTCTTGGCATTATCCTAGTTATTCTTTTTTCCTAATGTACACTGTTCTGTAGTGTGTTTTCAGGATATTCTTCAGTGCCAGCAGAAACCCCTTGTTAAATTTACAAAGTGTTATGTATTCCCTCCTGAAGGATATTTTAATTTTCTCTCCTAATGGAGAAGGATAGCAGCGGAAACTCTACTTGCGAGTTATCTTTCTTAGTGAAAAACTGCATCTGCTTCGAGCTGAGTGGTGCCTGTGCAAGCCAGAAAGTCACACTCAGCTGTATCCTCAGGAAACAGAACAAGAAAAGAAACTTTGCCCCAGGTGCTCTCATTCAGCCCAAGTCTCCCTGTGCAGGGGCGGCTCCCGTGTGGGCTGGAGCGGGCACAGGGATGGCTCTGGGCACCTCACACCCCTCCAGCTCCCTGCCCTCCACCTCTGTGCTTCCAGAGACTCTGTCCCCATGTGTAGGTATGATATTTTATAAGTTTCTTGGGTGCAAACTTGCTGAGTTTTTCCTTCCATGGGAAAGCTGACTTCTGAGCACAGAATTTGATCAAACACATCTCTGAGCTGTGTGTTTCAAGGACAGGGGGTGGTTGGCTGCCCTGGCTCCCACATGGGGGATGGGAGCCTTCCTTTTCTTGACCAAGGAGGTGGACAATTGTTTATCTTGGAATTCTAAACATTCTGGCATTCTTGTACTGAGCATGATGAAGAAAGCATGTTAGCTCTGGACCTGGGCAGATATAGCCCAAATCCTTCTGAACAATGGAGTCATTTTAATAAATCATATAAACTTTCTGATATTGGAGTCAAAGAGTCCTGATTCACCCTCAGGCACAACAATACCTGTGCTCCAAAGTGGGTTTGCAGTTCTCTGGTGGGGTTCCAGGTCCAGGCACACAGAGGCTGCCCTGCCCACTGTGCCAGGGCTCCCCTGATGTGCTGTGCTGTCCCTGCTTGGAGCTGGGCTGTGCTTGTTGTTCTCCATCCCACCCTTGCACAGGGGCTGCTCTTGCTGCTCTGTTTGTCCTGGCAGAGACATGAAAACACACTTCAAACTAAGAGCTTGATCTTTATTTTAATTTGTCAGTGGCTCCTTGGACTCCCACCCAAACCTTCCCTATTTCCTCTGGTTGGAATATCTGTTGGGCAAGTAACTGTAGTAATTTCACTGCATCACATCTTCAGTCACTGCTCAAGGGTGTGATCATCTCTTCTACCCATAGAGGAGTTGGGTTTTGTCCATTGGCATCACAGGTGGACTTGAGATGTTGAGCTGCCTGATGATTCCTATCTTTCCTCTTTCCATAGGATTCCTATTCTTAATTTATAGAAAGACAAAAATCTGTCCATGCAATGAAAATGTGCTGTGATCTATTGGGCTACTCTTGATGGATGATGAAAGGCTTGATATTAATGCCCTGAATATTATAATCCTGAGCCAGCCATGGTGTAGGGTCAGCAATCATTCACTTCATTTGATACATTTCCTCACACTGACTTAATACAGAGCATGAAACCCTACTGGAGCCCTTATAGAGCCTAGATAGTGGTGGAAAATCTGAGGAATTTGCTCCAAAGTTCTCCCTAGGCTATTGCTGCTGATAATCAGCATCTAAAATGTGATGAAATTTCTTTTGTTAACTCTGCCTGCATACTTAGTTGTATTTCACATCACTTTGGACTCCTGATTAGTTTTTTGTATACACAACTGTACACATCAAATTCAATAAATGTGCAGGAAAGGCAGCATTATCACCCAGCTCCTTTTGAAAATGCAGCCTCCAGGGATATATTTCCATTGCAGCATGTGGAGATTTTGTCACATGACATACGTTAATCTTTTCAGAACCCTACAGCTGAATCACAGGCAATGCTCTATAAATGTTTCCTTGCACTTCCACAAAGACAAGCCAGAATCTTTCTTGGGGTCTGACTTTTCCACCTTCACTGCATAGAGTGTGTTTAGCTGGGAAGATTTTGTAAATAAGGACAAGTTCTGTGCCTAAGGGCGGAAGAAGGGCTCGTTTATCTTTGTCTCAGGGGACCCTGGCATTGTGTTTGCTCTGTAACAAAATCCGGAAAAGCCTTTGGGACACAGTCCCACAGCTGGCTGTGGAGAGCAAGGCTGGATTTTACACTCCCAGTAATGGTGGTGAGTTATCTGTAGAAATCTCCCCACTCAGGGATTAGGGTTGTCACTCTGTCTGTGTGCACAGTCCTGCTTCCCTCCTCCTCGTGCAGTCCTCAGGAGAGTCGCCTTTCTCAGGACTGAGAAATATTCCTTAATTACTCAGCCACCACTTGGGCTCCCATTTCCTCTCCAGCTGCTCTGGAGAGGGAGAGTGGCAGGACTTAATTCTCTTATCAAGAAGGGCATCACAGGGTAAAAAACTTCTGCACAGTTTTTGTCAGAGCTCTGAGCTTATTGTCTGCCTGCTTGGCGGAGAAAAAGTGGCTGCGTGTCTCAGGCAGCCTAAGTGATTTGCCTGCAAAAAAAATTCCTTGTGAAAACATGAGTGATTTTAAAAGAAGCTTAAGGAAGACCTGTCTGACAGAAAATGGGTTCGGAATTAAATTTCCCCACTTCTCAAGTGTTCTTAAAGCCAGGGTTTCAGTTCAGTTCCATCACTGAGAGAAATTAAATCAAATGTAATTGTGGATATGTCTAATCCAGGCTCCAACTGCAGCTCCAGGAAAGTTGTCCAAGCTGCTTTCCCAGGCTGGGAGGGTGCTGGGCTGGATCTCTGGAGGGACATCAGTGCAGGTATGGCTGGAAGAGCAGAATTTGCACCTTTGGGTCGTGGTTTAAACGTTCTCAAGTCACAAACTGCAGAGCCACTCAGACAGCTGCAGCCCTTGCTCTGCACATTGCAGCTGCTACTTAAAAACTACTGGTTCCTCTCTCCTGCCTCCCTTCCTCCTCTGGGTAAGGGCCCCTGAACAGCCTCATGACAATGTCCTGGTCAGCTCTTTTCTGTTTAAAAAAAAACCCAACCAAAAAACCAACAAACTTGATTTCCTGTTCTGGTGAGCCATACATCACTGACGCTCCCATCTGTGCCGTTTGTCTGTGACAGAATGACAGGTGTCATTTATCATTGGAGCTTGAGGAAGCTGTGGGAAGAGGGATTGAAATTTTTTCTGGAAGCAGTCAGTGTCTACAGACTGCCAGATCATTAAAAAGGGGGCTTTCCAAAGAAAGCTGTGTGTAATGTGATTGCACTTACTGTCAATGACAGGCTGAGAGAAAGAAGAAACATCAAAAAAAGAGAGAGAGGGGGAAGGATCGAAAGGGAGAAAGGGAGAGAAATGAAGTTTCTGCCAGGGGCATTTAAAGCTACAGCACAACAAATGCAGGAATCTTTTTTTGGTTTGGTTTCAATATCTGCATGCTAAGTAAGGCCTTTGGAGATTTTAGCTCAGCTTGGAGTGCCAATAAGGAAACCAAAACAGGAAACTTCTTTAACAGCACTTATTCGCATCACATATTATTTAGGGCACTGTAACAGGGTTTGTACTTTGAGGAGCGTGTCTCAGAGCACAATGACTTAAGGCTGGAATAGGAGCTAGCAGAGACAGGAAAACCTATTTGGTCTGCAGCTGAAGCTCCCAATAAATCAAAGGGCAGAACTAAGACCAGATACAAGGCCCTTTTTCAAAAAGGAGACATTTACAACGTCCTGTTTGCATAAGGACATTCAGGAAAAGCAGAATAATATCTCTATTTCAGCACCACCTAGGCAGGCTCCAGTTGGGGATTTGAGCTGAATCTTTTTCTCTTCTCATGGTTAAGAATTCTCACAATTACAGCAAATTGTCCTCCTACTTGAGGTGCACAGAACTATAATTAAGACTGTGTTTATTGGTAAAAAAACTTCCAACAGATATCAAATGTTTAAACAACAAAAAGAAACTGGGACGGATTTTCTGTTATTTTTTGTGTTCTCCTCAGGTGAGCTGGGTGTGTTTGTCCCACGTCCTTAGCACAGCTCTTTCTGCTGCAGCTGTATCACAGAGCAAAATTCTAATTGATGTGGCACAGAGAGGCTGGGGATTGCAAAGGGATTGCTCAGGAGCTGGTCACACGTGGTACAGGGTAACAGTGGTTAGCCTGGAATAACTCATTTCAGTCCTTCCTGGGCTGAGATCTGTGCTGTAGAAAATCCCAGTGTGAGTTACTAAAGTGAGAGCCAACTGACATCCAAATCTGGCTGTACCCATAACCCAGGGACCAACATCAAACCTGTGAGGGCTCCGTGGCTCTGGGCTGGAGACACGACCTAGGGCAGGGCCTTTCTCCTCGGGCTCTCTTTGGAGTGATGGGTTTTCCTGCAGGCCTTTGGGAAGGACAACACAGAAAAAAAATAGAGGAACTTTCACAGTCCTTTGCACAGGGTGTGTAAGGAAAGGGAAAATCATCTCCCTGTCTTCTGCCACTGAGCATGTCCATGGGAAGACAAGGAGAATCCAGCTGTGCTGGGTAAAAGCAGCACCTGATGATTGAGGTTCTCCTGGGGAAGTCTGTTCAGCTCCCAGCTATGGCAGAGGATCTTTGAGGGAACATTATCTGATTTCTCCCTGTTTTCAGCTCTTTACTATCTCCTACAGAGATCTGAGTTCTTTTAGGTGGGAACCATCTCACATCACCTCGAACACATCGTGTCCTGCACAGGATGTCCTGCCCTGAGCTGCTGTTTCTTCCTGCAGCTGCAGTACAGAGGCTCTCATTATTATGGTGATGAAAATGAACATTCTGCCTTGTGTCTTACAGTACAATAATTTCTAGCAGTTGCATCTATTTACTGATATTTACACCAATGTTTGCCTCTGTGGAGAGCATTCCCTGGAATCAGAGAGATGAGAGCAATCCCACACAGAGCTAATGGCTTAGCACATGTAAGTGCTAACACTGTGCAATTGAGTGATGAAGCTGTTCCATGTGTTCCCATCTAAGTTTGTTTGTACACCCTTCCCAACGTGCTAAATGCCATTATATCATTCTTATCATCACCAAGCTCAGCACCATTCTTTCCTGGCACTGGAATTGCAGAGCCTGTGTGTACATGGATAATCATATAGCTATTTATACACACACAGATAAACATCCTTATACATCAGGTTCAAAACCATTTTTACCAGGTGAAGACAATTTTTGCCTGACATTTGATTCTTGCCAGGCTGGACTCCAGGTAAATGTGCTTTCCTCTGTGAAGGAGATCGGGTCAGAACTGCTTTAAATGTCACCTCCCAAGTGCAAAACAGATATCCCTGTTTTCAGCAGCTACACGAAGGAAGCAGAATATAAAATCAGGCCTCAAAGTCATGTCTGTGGTTCTGTTGACATTTCTGTCTGTGGGGTGGCAGAGGCTGGCCCTGTCATTCTCAGCACTACACCTGTACTACTCCTGTAGCACTCAGGGGTTGAAAGCTTACTGGGAAATGCTTCCTGTGAGTCCAGAAAAATAGATGGCACACCATGGACACACAGATCTCAGAGGAAACTACAGCAGGCAGCAGGGATCAGCCTCCCTTTTTAGGATATTTGCAGTGAAGTTGCATCCAAGACTCTGAGTTCTATAAGAAGAAATGTAAGTTGTAGCTGGTGTGGTTTTGCTTTGAGAAAGGAATTGCTGCTCACAGAGATAAGGTTCTGCCTTCTGGCCAAGTGGTTCTAACAGTGAGATCTGGGTAAATACCTCCCTTCAGCACAGCTGGGCTTTGAGACTAAACACTGTAGTCTTCACTCAGCCAATCCTACTCTAGTTTTACTTTGAGTGTGCAGTCTGGGATCACAGAAATCAGCCCAGTGTGCACAGCAAAGCCTTCTTTAGGCTAATGGTGGAGAACAGGACCAAGATATCATTTATTCTCAGGAAAAGCTGAAATGGAAAGGGGATTCAAGCTCAGATTTGAAGGAGTTTGTGGGGCTGGAACCACCCCACGTCAGGTGGCCGTGGTGGGTCATTGTCACCAGACCATGTCACAGAGAAGAATGGCCCTCAATGGCACCTGCAGGTTTATTTAGACTGTCAGCAGTCATCCTCCAGCCCCAGACTTCCTACATCAAATGTGTGCCCAACATTGGCTGGACAAACCCGAGTCTAATATTTATACAACATTAAAACCAGCTGGAGCACAATCCTGCAGGTAAATATTCCCTGTTTGGAACTCCATCAGTTCCTCTTTGCTGGTAACATGCTGGTCTTGCAGGGGATATTTGGTTCACAGCAGATTTCTCAGCAATAGCTGAACACAGCCAGAATTCCACAAATTAAATCCATTAAAATCTTCTTTTTATTGGTAAGAGTCTGGATTACTTGTAATGAAAAAATTACCAGTAACAGTAAAATTTGAGATTTGTAACACAAATTGTCACATACTCATATGCTCCAGGATTTGTCTTGCATGCTGATCCTTTAAAATTAGGAGGAATTATGCCATAATGTGTGATAGTCTTCTGCCTTTTGGTCTTTATTTAATTTCCATCCACTACAGAAAATGATTTAAACTGTAAAGGGGAAAGAAGGGAATCCATCAATATGTACATTGTTTTTCTCCAGAGATTAAATAAAAGTTTGTGCATATATTTACATTTTTCCTTCCGTAGTATATACTGCCCAGTTATATTTGGAATGGGACTTCAGAAAAGCTGCAGAGGAGTTAATGAGAATAGGATGTTTGTACAATTCTGTAAATATTGGTTTATATTTCTGGGAGCAGCTATCATATATCTTGAGCCTTTCCTTCTAGGCTCGCGGCTCTCTTGGACTCCCACTTAGGTTAAACCTCTGGCAAGAGTTCAAGGAGCAGGGAAAGCAGCTGAGGATCTGGTCCAGTGGGAGAGATCCAAGAAAGCTCTTAGATGCTGGGTGTGCAGCTGACAGGGATTCCAGGAGCCTGAGCTCGAGGGAGCAGAGGGGAAATCGTGCTGCCCTCAACGTCCAAAACCTCCAGGAGCTGAAGCTTCGGCCAGGATGGCCAGGATGATCCCACACAGGGTTCATGTGTTCCCCTAAACACATTCCCTGAGTGCACAGGGAAGCCAGAGCTCAGATTTGTATCCCAGTGTCTGGGAAATTCTCCTTCTCCCCTTCTCTAGAAGGCAGCATCTGAGATGATATTTCCCCCTCCCTTTGTCTCTGTCTCTTGTTCTCTCTTTTTGCTTAAACTCTGTAGGGCAGATGTAAAGGTCAAGCCAATTGATTTGTCTGGGTAGCAGGGCACTCTCAGCAGAGATGCAATTCACAGTTTCATAAAGTCTGGTGGTATTGGCTTGACTCAATGTTTGTGAGGAGAATCTACAGTTAGGGAGACCTCCATCATTGCTGGGAGCATCTCTGTAATTTGTCTTGAAACGATTATATTTCAAGCTTCTTGCTAAAACAACTCAGAAATGCTGGTAGGTATGTTGGGGGGAAAAAGCCACTAAATACATAATCCATGTTCCCTCTCTGTGTAACTATGAAATGCATCTTGTTCACTTATCTTTGTCACAGAATGATTGACATGCAATATCTCAGCCTGACACTTTGATATTGGTGATCAGAGCAATTTGTTTCAACCTGCATGCTAAACCCTCAAGGTTAGGATATTCTGAAAATATAAACATAAAGGATGGATTACTGCTATCATTGCCTACTTTATAATCTGTTCTTACCAGCCAAGGGCTGGCTCTGTAAAAGAGCTGATTTCTTTCTGAAAGGAATTTGAGTGTCCATTTGAACTGTGCATTTCTTCTGCTCTTTACTGGTAACACTGAGTTATTCCAAGCTTGTTCATAAATACAGAGATTGTGGAAGTAAACTGGGCATATCCATGAGTTCCTGTGTGCTTCCAGATGTACAACATGGAATGGGACTGGTTTGGCAGAAGACAAATCACATTGTCAGGCTGATGAGAACAGTTTGCTTCTCAAGGAGAACATCGGTGCTCCTTTTCTATTTTGTCACAGTGCATCGTTCATTTATTCTTCATCTTCAAATACACCAAAATGAATGGTTTGGATACCTGAGAAATAATGTGTAACATCCTTCTTTATTGCCTGGGTTCACAGTTTATTTGGTAAATGCTTTTGGTCTCTTTCCAGCAGTCACATGGAGCTTTAGGAGGTGTCAGTGAGGCTGAGGAGGGTTTATGGGGCTGTTGTTGGGTTAGAAGGGACCTTAAAGATCATCCATTCCACCCCTGCCACGGGCAGGGACACCTTGCACCATCCCAGATTGCTGCAATTCCCATCCAGCCTGGTCTTGGACACTTCCAAGGATCCAGGGGCAGCCACAGCTTCTCTGGGAATTCCTGTTCCAGAGCCTCACCACCCTCAGAGCGGGGAATTTCTTTTGAAAATCCGCTCTCAAGTCAA
The DNA here is from genome assembly GCA_013396995.1 of Dicaeum eximium. NCBI lineage: Eukaryota > Metazoa > Chordata > Aves > Passeriformes > Dicaeidae > Dicaeum > Dicaeum eximium. Next base: position 1,721,174 of record VWZP01009913.1, on the reverse strand, counting down.
TCCACACTCTTCTGTGGGGCTCCTCAGTGGCATCATCTACCACTGAGGAACCTTCTGTGCCTCAGTCTGTGAAAGCTTTTGCTGTTTCTTTGTTCCCTTGTATCCTATTTAATACTGACACCTAATTAATCAAAGTGCCTGGGCTGCTCTGGGGTGCTGCTGCCACACTGCCTGTGACCATTTCTCACTGGTTCCTGTGCTGGTCAGGACCAGGGACCAGCTGGGACTGGTGTGGGGGAGCCGTGGAAATGCTGCTGAGTGTCTGGGACTCCACAGAGGGTCCTGCTCCTCATCCTGGGGTGGACACAGTTTTACAGCCAGCTCCTCCTTTTGTGATATTTCCCTGCTGTTAGAATTTGAAAACTCTGCCTTCTGGTCAGGAAGGAGGGCCAGACTTGTCAAATACAAGGTAGTTTGTAAGTGTAACACCATCATTTACATCGATATTTTTAGCAGTTTTCTGGTGCTTGTTGAGATTTGAAGCCAAGAGTTCTTTGAGTTTACCTTTCCTTTCCTGCAAATACCCAAGCACACACCTTCCCACACGGGATGGTGGCTGAGAGGGTTTCTCCTGGCTGATATGAATGAAGCACACCTGGAGGGCAGCAGGCTCTGTCCCCACGCTGCCCCTTCCCTCACCCTGCAGTGCAGAACAAAACTGCTGCACTCCCTGCTTGCACCCCCTTCCCACCACAGATTTCACTTGTGCTTAGCAAAAATGCTCCCAGATCCTCCTGAGCTGAAGGTGCTATTTAAATGTAAATTATTATTTACAATATCTTATGCTTGATATAAGTTTTGGGGAAGTTTCATCTTTACACTTGTTTGCAGCAGCATATCCTTTCATAGCTATAATTTATATGCAAAGGTTTTCCCTGTCCTATCACACATTTTCCAGTATGTTTTGATGAAGTCTGAATAGTTCAAATTGAGCTCCAGCATTGTGCATTTTATTTATTTCCTATCTCGTTTGTATTAAGTTTTGTCATAGGTTAGGGCTTGCTTTTATATTCCAGTAAGAGAGGATATAGAATATGTGATTATTCAAGGTCTTTGTTATTTATATATCCTGCATCCGTGTGTGCTGCTCTGGTGTCCAAGTGAAATGCAGGATTCTATTTTAATTCTCATGACTGTATGCGATCATTAACAGCCACTGCACCCAGTACAAAATAAAAATGCAATTCCAAGAAGTGTGCACATAAATAAATATAAGTGAGCGCGTAAAAGAATGAATGAGATAAATTGGTTCCTTTCAAATATCAAACTTATCTTCAGTTTAAGGGAGGCATCCTCTGTGCTGCCTCTGCTCCAAATGGCACTTTAAAAAAAAATTAAACATAACAATAAAACAGAATTCATTGCTTTTAATAACATTTTCAGCCATGTGCTGAGGGTGGGCTCCTTTTTTCCATTTTTTTTTCCCCTTAAGATTGCAATTTTGAAAATAGCAGGAAAGGTCATAACGCACTGAGCATTGCCTTGCCGTTTGTTTAGCACTTCCGAATTTCAGCCGGCTCGGGTTTGTGTCTGTGCCGAAGCCCGGCAGGCTCCAGCCTCTCCCTGAACCTTTCCAGCAGCGCTTGGAAGGGAAACCCTCGCCCCCTTCTGTCCGGAGAGTCCGGGATTGGGAAGGGAAGGTTTGGGAAGGTTTGGGAAGGGAAGGGAAGGGAAGGGAAGGGAAGGG